>JAPYZA010002126.1:0-18803 GCA_030522685.1 Eupelmus azureus | reverse complement strand
ACCTCGTGTGGCCTTTTCACCCTCGCTTCGCTCGGGCGCAAACGTCCACACGAGCCTGAAATCACTTTCTCGCACTAGTATCGAAATGTACTATTTTTTTAATGGAGTGTGCGAAACTCGCCTTCTGGTGCTTCTTTTGCATGGGCGAAGTAGCTGTTTTACGTATGGCGTGCGCGAAGATTTACTTGGCACACCCGTGCAAGAATCACTTACTTTCGCACACTTGTATCGAAATGTACTATATTACTGGTTCACTTATAACTGCTACTTTATTGACCCAAAAAGTTAAATAAAAGAAGCATTTGATTTCCTAATCGATACTTTTCTAGCAAAAATTCAATTTACGCCCACGGGAATAACCTGCGACTATAATCCCTTGGTGCAAATGTACTACTAAAAATTAATTGTTGTGCTTTTAATAGTTTTATGTTCAATTAATAAATGTAATTTTATTTTTCTCAAGTAATAATATTATCAACTTTTACATTTTTGCGATGGAAAATTTTATTTATTCTCTCAGTTTCTTCACGAAATTTCAACCCTACACTTCTCTTTTATATCGATCTTCACACTCATAACCATCGACAAATCGACCAAACCCCAAAGCCAACCGACCATCAAAATCCTAACCATACCTCTCACATCTACAATTATCCACCCGAACAATCCTCACGCGCCTAGCTCCCACCCACGCATCGTTTCGTGGCTTTCGGATAGTTTCGTCAATTTGAGCGCGCTTCGCAGATACATCCGCAGCGCGCATAAACAATGCAGGCATCCTGGTCTAGGGCCACTTGGCACGTATAGCGCAGCGGTGGCGTCAGCCCCGCGTACGTCCAATTATCAAAGCCGGCGAGCACGCGGGGGGTCCAGCGATTGTTACGCGCCCGCCCGCCCGTCATTGTGCTCCGCAGGCGGTGATTGCGCGCAGTCATTGTTTTCTTTTTCCTTCGTATCTTTTTACGCTGGTTGCGGCGGGACGAAGACGTGACGTGTCGATAGTCGGGGTGGCCGAGCTGAGAGATGGTTGATGGGTTGGGCTTGGTTTCGGTTGGGTGGGTTTGGATGGTTTTAAATTTTAAAAGGGTGAAGAAAGTTTTGGAAATGGTATGAGACTACAATAATGGTGTAACTTGTTGTTGGTATTAGTTTTATGAATTGAGCTTCACTATATGAATGTGAAATTGAAGAAGAGAGGAAGAAAATGAAAGAGTGCCTACTCAGTAATAATACTTTATTATTTACCACGAAAAATTAAAGTTTGAGTGTTTTAAAACTAAGAGGTTGATAAGATTATAAATCCTTTTTAAAATAAAATTGCTTTTAAAATAAAGATATAATTATTTATATATATAATATTTTATAAATTATTAAGTAAATCTTTATTTATTATTTTCGAATATTTTTCTGTGCCTAACAATCCGAGGTGTCAGTCTTTGTGGCACCCACATATGGTTTTCACTCAGTTGTACGTAATTCCGGTGTGGTGATTGCGCATATGGCATGCGACTGAAAAAACATTTATCCTCCAAAGCCGTAAGCTAGTAATGCTACTATTACTTTTTTATTTTCCATCTGCATAGATTTAAAATCTACCCTAAAAGTTTAATATTTTTTATGAAATATTCTGTTTTATGAATTATTGATAATTGTAAAAACTTAGTGTTAAATGTTCATGTATGTACATGACTAATGTAAAATATATATTGAATTTTTTTTTGAATTTGTAAAATATTTAATGCTTGTTATTGTTGATGAAAGTGATGAATCGTATGTCTAATCTTATAATAAATTAAAACTTATTATACTAGCTGATTCTTCATATTCTAGTTCGTGAGAATATAGAAAAGAAAAAAGTTATCTAGAACGAAAATAAAAGTAAAATTTGGTCACGAAAACGTTTTTTTTAATATTAATAATAAAAAAAATAATGGTCGTTTATTCTTCAAATAAAAATTAGAGTATACTGTGAAAAAATATTAAAATTTACATAGTCCATCGTATTACATCAAAATTTTTACACATAATAAAAATCACCAATATCATTTTTATTCTCAACTCAAAGTTCGTTACCTCTTTTTCCGAAACGCAGACCACCCACCACAGTGCGCGTCGCACAGAAAAATATCGTTTTGTCATAGTCACGTCAGAGTTTTGCTCGCGCTCCCATTTTTTCCTATTCGATATTCACAAAGAGAGAGAGAGAGAGAGAGAGAGAGAGAGAGAGAGAGAGAGACGTCGACCAGAGCTCGGATGCGATTTTTTTCAATTGCATTTCCGAGGATATATAGGATCGGTGAGAAGAGAGGAGAGAGAGAGAGGGAGAGAGCCGCCAGGGTATCGAGAGTAAATTTTCAATCAGTGCAAAATGTCGAAATTTTCTGAAAAGCCAAGCGCGTCAAACCCGCGCGGTGCTCCTGCCACGGTCAGCTGCCCTGCGCGCGCGTCAAAGGCGCATGACGTTTTTCGATATCGAAAACGCGCGCTTGGAAAAAAAAGCACGGAGGACTGCGAAAACACACAGTACAACTGCGAGAGCTCGAAATAACCGTGAGCGGTCGCCTCGCTCCTCGGGAATGGCTGCGATTTGTCCGCTGAAAAATTAAATTTGCCAAAACGCGGGTGTAGAGTTGACGAGATTCGCTGCGCAGTTGGAAAAAAAAGGGACAGTAACGGCTATCTCGTTTTTTTTACAAACTATCGTTTCAAATGGAAATCTTTTGTATATTTTTTGATAGAGCGCGCGGCGTTTGAAAAAAAAAATGTCACCGCGGCATTAATTGCTTTTGCAAGGCTTCCACGAATTCTTTTTTCAAAAAGCCCAGAAATATCCTTAATATTTTCCAGCGTGTAAAAATATATTCATTGGCATGTACAAAAAAGAAAAAACACAGCCAGCGCAAGATGGCCATAACTAGCCGTAAATAGGTCTATTAGACGCGCTCGTTACACGCGCGTGACTAAAGCCATTCTCGGCGGCCGAACACTTTTTTTTTTTTGCGTCGATCTAAAGATCTATATTCTTCCATCTATCCTCTCTTCGTAGCTCTCCCACACGAGCGCGTCGAGCATTTCCCTTTAGCCCGAGGCTGGAATAGTGTATTATACGTCCTCATAGAATAAAGATCCTTTGACAAAATTGTCCCTTGGGACGAGCAAGAGAGTGAGAGAGAAAGCGGCGCGCTTTAGGGTCGTGGCCGCGTAACGGCCAGCAGGAAATGACGGAACCGCATTTAGGATATTGCGTTATTGCGAAGACGTAGCGCCGGCCCCTCTTCGAGGAGTTTATGTATGTACCTGATGACTATAACCTTTGGTCAGCCCTTGCAAATTTGCTGAATATTGCTTTTTTGGGAAATACCTGTGACGTGTATTGTCAAATAAATATTTATGTTATTCATGTAGCGTATTGCTGGTTTTCGAAATTCTGTCATCAAAATGCAAATATTGTAATAAAACTTCTACGTTCTCTAATATATATACTTGGCAATCATTATTCGAGTATTTTGAGCTTATTTTATTAAAAAAATTACATTGGGAGTTTTAATAATACTTACACCCATCCTCTTGACGGCTGAATTGATCAATTTATTATGGCATACAAAACTACGTATTTATATATTTAAATTCACTTAGTCAATAAAGGATCTAGTCAATACAAATTCAGGAAATTAAGGACGATATTCTAAGACATAAGATAAGAGAAAAAGTTTCAGGTAAAGTTTTTTAATATTTTAATTTTCTAAATTAAAGCTACCACAAAGTCATACTATAAGTAATTTAATAAAATTAAAATGCTAAAACTACCATTACCCAAAACTCTTCACAACCCAAAATTCCACCAAACTCCACTAATCATCAGCGTAATAAACACCTCAAACTCGCGCTACCAAGTCATTAACCCGACTCCTCTCGAGCCATAGTCAGCACGCCGCGCGCTGCAGTTAATCCAATTCGCGCCCGTCCAATTTTAACGCACGATGTTGGCGCAACACGCGCCTCCTCCTTTGTAATGCGCGCATAGCCGATGAAGACGCTGGCGTGTCCGCGCGTAATTTAGAGTTCTTAGTCGGAGGAGAGAGAGCCCAGTGGGTGGTGGGCCCACCACCCGCTGCTCGCGAGACACCTCGGCACGGCCTCCGCAGACTGCTCCTTTATTTTCGATTTATCGCTGAGCCTTCGCGCTTCCTACTGCTGATTAGCGGATGTATGTATGAGGTGGGTTGTTGAAGGTTCAGAGGATGCTGGTGATGAGGTGGTGTGAGATATTGTTAGTGTTGGGTGTTGGGGATTGAAAAGATTTTTTTTAATGTGAATTAAATAATTTTTTCTATATTGCGAGTTTGATAATTCATTATTTTAATTCACTACTAGAATATCATAGATTTCTTAAACTCCTTTTTTTTAGCTTCAACGATAAATATTTCTCTAAAACGATCTCCACTAAAAATGAGAGAATTTCCGATCTCGTGACGAGGCGACATTCGCGCCAAACTTCCCCTTAAACCTTACACCCCGCGATATCGTTTCTCGGGCATTACGCGCGATTTACGATCGGCACCTTCTTCAGCGAATCGCCGAGCGACCTCCAGCAGCGCGTTTGGCGCGAAAGTGCGCACATAGTATAGGGAACATATTTTATGGGCGCGGGATTATATTTTCTGGTGAAAGGGCCGCGTCGCACCTCATTTATTTGGGATTTTTAGACGAGGAGCGCGCTTCTTGAGCAGCGGGATTATCGCGTGCGCTTCATTGATTCTTTTTTCAAAATATTGCAAAAGCCGAAAAATATGAGGGGCTGCTGTTCGTGTATGCGGTGCTGTAAATGTGCTTTATGATTTACTACTTAATTAATAATTATTATTTATAGCCGCTGGGAAAAAATTGTGACTATTTTGCGCTTGAAATTTAACAGGTAACGCTAGTCGATTTTGATATGTGGTAAAAGTGTAACTAATAAATCAAAATTTTAAATAAAATTTACAAAAGTGAAATTCTGAATTTCTTACCATATACAGCAAATATACTGTAGATTTGTTGTATCTACAAACGCTGTATCCTTTTATGAATGATACACAATTAAAGTTTTTATACAAAACAAATACTGAATGAACCGCCGAATCGAAACTATCACGAGGCCTCATATATTCGATATAAAAACTAGAATGAAATGTATACACACATATAAAGTTAGTACAATATACGTGCGCGATCATCGCACACGCGGCCAGATTCGCAAGGAGGGCTCTAAACCCTGCCTCGAGCTATTTTCTCTCTTTCTCTCGAGCCCCCTCTTCCGTCTCTCTTTCAGTTTTCTGTCGCTAGCTCTTCTACTATATCTGTTCTCTTTGTCACTTTTTTACTTCTATCTTTTTTATTTGCTCGCTCTCTTTTTTCTACTGTTCGCTGTTTTGTATTTATTTTTCGACGGAGGATATTTTTCGAATTCACGTTTAAAAATATTTTGATTTTCAGTACGCTCGCATTTAATGAATTATAAAGCATTTGCTTAAAAAGAAATTTTGTTCAATATTTGAAATATGATTTTTAATTGGTGAATTGGATAAGTTTACTTTACCTGATCATTTCTGAGAATGGATAAGTATATTATACTCAATCTGATTTCTAGATTTAGAACGAGGTTTCTATCATAAGTTTGATTATTTTTAGACCTCATTTCTGATGAATAATGTGAACTAGAGTTAAATTAATCTAATGATACCCGTCTTAGGAGTTGATTTATAATTTACCAATTAATAAATAGGTATATCAACTACAAAACCATTTCGAAAAAATTTTGTTATTTTCCACTTAACAAATTTAATTTAAAATGTGTTTTTATTAAACAATTGAATAATATACTTATACACATTCAGACAAAAACTTGCTGTTTTCCTGGCTATTAAACTGAAAATATTATACACACATACACATGAACACCCACACTATTTTTTCTCTTCCTCGTAAGCCAAAAAAACGCGCTCCCCCAAAATTCCTTCATCAGCCACCCTCCGCACTCTCGCCCGCGCGCAGCTGCGCGCCTCCCTCTATCCACGCATCCTCCCTTCCCTCCCACGCTCCCATCAATCTGCGCGTCCCCTTGCCTATATACATCTCCGTTTCTTCCCCGCGCCTCGCGACTGCACGCTAAATTTCACCCTGGACCCATATACAGCTCCCGCCTCCTGCGCTCAGCAACCCCAACAAGCGCGGCCATGGCTGACCCGTTGGCTCTCGTCGTAACGCGCTCTGGCATTGTTTGAAGAACGCGCGCGCCGCTGCTGTGGTTCCCCGCGACGCGATTCTATATAGGAGCGCGAGAGCGCCTAAAATTTGCGGCCGCGGGCTGTGCAGCGGGCGCATCCCTGGGATGTTGGCGGGGCTGGATTGCTGGCGATCGGACTGTTGCGAGGCTATGAATATTTATTGATGTTATTGAATTGTGTTATACGGTATGTTGAAAAAATGACGGTATTGGTTAGTGAAACTGTAAGAAAGGCTGTATTATTCCAGATGATTGCTGTACTTTATAGTAAATTTTACCGTAAAAGTAGAAAAATCTATATTTAACCTACCATTAACTTTTGATTAAACTCATTATTGTACATAACGACGTGTATCACCTTACCACATAAATATTTTTCTATAATTATATAATTGCTTCTCCAACTATAAAAATATAATAAAAAAAACCCCTCCTAATCTCTCACAACAAAAACCAGATCAAACTCACTTTCACCCTTTCCACACCCATCATCTCACCTAATCACACCTTACAATCAATAAAAACGCAATTACACCCAGCAAAAAGACTCCCTTATCAATACCGTTCAATTATCCCCACAAAGAACCCACCCAGCATATCATTCCCGCACCTAGACAGCTACAATTCTCCTTCTCCCCAGCGCGCGGGAATCTCGAGCCTATATGCGTGCCGGCATCCACCCGTCCTCCACTTTCCTCTTTTTTCTTCCAAATCGCCCATGTGTGTGTATGTCGTGCGCGCTTATAATTCCAGCTGCTGCAGCGAAAGAGAACCAGATCCGCGTGCAGCAGCAGCCGATAATCGCGGCTGCCCGCCGAGAAGACGTCCGAACGCCTAATGCCACGCGCGCCAGCCAGCTCCTCGGATTCCAGGATAATAAGGGCCCATAGACGACGCGAGAAAGAAAGCGCCAGTTTTTTCTTTCGCCACTTAAGAGTCAACGCTAGGCGCATTCCCATATTACGCCTGGGATGGCTTTGCGTGAGTTGATGCTTTGCTGGATCTTTTTCGTCCTTATGGCATATGTCGTCTGCTGCGTTCCTTTTGTTCTGTTTTGGATGCTTGGTTGGATAGCTGTAGTTGGGAATAGATTAGGCAGTTTGATACATTTTTGCGGGGACATTTTGCACGGGGGTCGGGTGTGTTATTATGGGACTTTCGCGTGTTTCTTAAGCCTTCGGGCTTAATGTTACGATTCATGTGTGATATTTAGAGCAGTTCGATGTCCTGTAGACTAGATGTGTCTAATTGACAATCTTAGAAAATTAAGTCAATGTCTACTGTTAAGATAAACACGTCGGTAGAGCTGTAATTAGGGGAATTTCTTTAAAGAATATTTGCGGAATTTTAAAAATCGTAGGTATGGAAATAAGTACTTATAAATAAGGATTGCATACCGCAGGAATGGTTGTCACTTACAGTCTAAAAAATATATTAAAGGCTTCACGTTAATTTAGCCATTAATTCTGAAACGTCTACTAAAATTAATAAACTTTTTAAAAGTAATTTAATATAATTATTCATATATTTGGAAGCTAGAATATTTCTCAGAAAAATTTATAGACATATATTTCTAACAACTTTCTTTTCATGTACTTGTAATATAATAATCGTGCAAAATTAGGTGGTATTACTATAAACATAAAACTTTCATGTTTCAAAATACTAGTAATAATTTTCCCCCTCCATCCCGTCGTAAACTAAAGTAATCTTTTTTCTTACTCTCCTTTTGGTATCTTTTTCTTATTTTATTTCTCTTTCATAATCTCGTACTTTTGTATAATAGAATAATAATATGCTCAGTTTGGAAAAATTTTGACAAAAAATTTATTGTGAAACCAATATTTAAACAAAAATATTTTTTAAGTAAGATTATTCTTAACGACTCGGCAAACTTTTTGTAACAAAATATTCTTTTTTTTTAATTTTTCAAGCTATTTTCAATCTCTGTGCCAAAACCACAAAAATGCTAGGAATTTTTCTAGATATGCAAATGACTTTACATTTTTTAAAATTGAACCTTCTTATAAAATATTTTAAACATCAGTTTTTTACTATGTAGTTTATTTGTTAAAATCAGAATAAAATTCAATTTTTCTAAACAAAATACTGATAAATGTTTTAAAATAGATTACACACAACAAGTACCTTCAGTTACCCAACATCTATGAAAATTTGAAGAAACCTTCTTCCTATTATCCTGTACAAAAAAATATCTCCACCCAGAATCTAACGAAAATTCGCTACCACCGCTCACCTAACCCTTCCTCAAAAAATTCCTCTACCTATTGTTCACCAAACTATTTCCCCAAGGATCAACCACTTTCTTCTCTCCAACTTCAGACTGCCCACGCATCAGAAAACTGCCGTTCACCAGCCCGGCCGCAATTTTTATCGTCCTGTTTTCCGTGCATTCAGCCTCCGCCTGGCTACAATGTCCGCATATGCCGAGCTCGCCGCTCTTGTGTGTACACACGATCGAATATGCACTCGTGCCGCGAAGCGAGAGCGATACAGGCTCACGCAAATTAAACTCACGCACGCGCGGCGGAGGCAGCATTTGTAGCCCACGGCGAAATGCCAACTAATGAGAGAGTCGGAGAAAAAGGTAGGAGAGAGAGAGGGAGAGAGGCACGGGGGTGGAGAGAAAAGAGCGACGCGAGTCGTCTTCAACTCTGGATTTGGCTCTTACGTTTTTTCTACATTTTTGCGGAAAAATAGTTTTGATTAATTGTCCGTATAGTTTTATTTCACGCGACTTTTGTTTATAAAAAAAGGGCAAATATTTTGCCGAGTATAAATTCTGCGCGGAAGTTTAATTGAATAATGTTTACCCGAGATACGCGTAAATAACGAAGAAACGAAGAAAAATATAAGCGCGCATAATGACTGTAATAAGCCGAGCGCAATAACTTCACGCGAATATATTAGACGCTCAGCCTCTCTCTCTCTTTCTCCTGCCGCGCGTAATGTAATCGGGCGCTCTTAAAAATAAGCGCGAGTAAATCTTAAAAAACAGATAAGTCAAACGAAATCGACGTCCGAGGGGGAGGGAAAAGAGAAAAAAGAGGCAAGAATGGAGCGATCTAGAGAGGGGGAGGGGGGGAGACACATAGTGGCTTGTTCGCGCCGTAGGCGACCGAACACTTAAATAAGTCTGGAAACTAATGTTTTATCGCGAATTAAGAGCCGCGATTTCCTCGGAGGCGCGACGCCGCAAGACGCATCTTTTTGGAGACGAGCAAAGAGAAGAGATGGTCGAGGATGCTTTATTTTGCAATTCTTGCGCGCTAGATAATTAACGACCTTACGTCACGCTATTTATAGAGATTTTTTTGTAGTTGTTTATGATTTATAGAAAACATTTAGTTGTTTTCACTCTGTTCATTTATATTTTATCTTTTATTAGGAATAATGACAATATTTGTACTACGACTTGTATTGTCATTGCTTTCAGGAAAAGTACATGAAAGAAAAACACCAAAAGTATGATAATTTAAAATATTTACTGGTGATAATAAGAGTGATAAATCTGTTAATCTTTATCAAACCATTTTTTATTAAATCTTAAAATTTCAGTCAACGTTGTTTTTTTTTAATTAAATTACAATAAACTACGAGAACGGAATCTCTACTACATGTGTATATAAAACAAAACTTTTCAAAATCTTTTCAAAAACTGTTTTCTTCAGATATGGCAGTCCTTTCTAAGATTTACTATAATTATTATAAAATAAATTAAAAAACCTATTTTGCTAATATCACCATCAATTACTGAGTTATACAATTCGATTCTACAGTAAGTTTATAAAAACAAAATATTGTCAATTATTCTTTTGTCAAGATCCTTGCATTAGCGTATAAGCAAGACGTTATTTTGCAAAATAATTGATCGTCATAAAATTTTCTTTTTGATTGATCAATTGATCATAAAATCACTTTATGTACAATCACTTATACCCCTTCTATCACACAGGTGCAAATACAAAGTTTTTTCCAGCCCAACGCAAATCTTTCAACTGACACCCTACCTTCCGATCTTCCTTCAAAAAACAATCGAAGCTCCGCTCATAAGGACCACACCTCAGCTAGAAGATAGAAGCCGCCAGAGCTAATCCATTTTGCAAAGACAGGCGCACGCTGGCCTAGGCGATAACTCAGCGTAACTCGGCCTCGGTAACGTAATTAAACTGCCGCTCGTCATTACTCGCTGCGTCAAGTTGAGCCGAGCCCGGATGTAAGTTCCGAATTACCGGTTAAATTGCATGCAGCTACGAGCGCTGGCAAGATCCTATACGCCCAGAGCGTAGCGCAATCTGCGCGCGTGTTTATCCATGCGCGGAGCCGGAGCCCGCAACGATGGATGTGTATATAGTTGCCATGGCCAATCGAGCCGGGGATGGTCGTCTTACCCTAATTACCTAATTATCTCTCGGGGAGATGGCCTAACTTCGAGAGCTCGCTCGACTGGAGAGAGTAGTTACGGAGGACGAGGAAGCTTTCTATCAAAAGATACGGGACGCGTAATCATGTACTGTACGCGCTGGATCGCGAATCGCTTTGTACGTTGTTGTCGAGGTGAAACGAGTTGGTTGCCTGTTGGCCGGAAACTTAAATTTGAATTTCTCAGGTGAGCGCCAAGATGATGATGGCACTTTGCAGAGTGATGACCAAATCTTTTAAAATGATTGTTTCTTTGGGATTTATAGTTTTGTATGTCGTTTATTAAGCTGATATATCACAGTCTCAAAAATCAAATTCTTAAGAATCATGTTATTTTAAGAACATGATACATTAAATTAAACATTATCGAAAATTTATTTTAAGTATTCTTAAAAAATTGAATGATTTTTCTGCTTCTAAATATTATTAAATTATTCTAAGATATGCTAGGAATGTCGATACTTTTCTATAATATCAAGAAACTTAGAGTTGAGAAGCTCTGGAGCGTTTAGGCCCCAAATGAAGTCCATATGAGAGAAATCTGGATCATCGATTTTGTGCAGGTTCGCTGTTTTTGGTAGATTTTTTTGTAGCCTCTTCACATCCTAAAAATATTATTATTATTTAAAATTATTAACTTAAATGATAAATACTTTAAAAAGTTGGAAAATTTGCTGCTCGATTTAAATGGCCTGAAAAAAATCCAGTAAGTGATAGTGCACGTTGTGAATTAATAAGGAGAGTACACCCACCTTTGATTTACAAATTTTGATAAGTCTTTGCAAAATGATTATTTGGTCCAAAATATGAGACACGTATCCTGGCCTTTAATAGAATCGGATCTAGAGTGCAAAATACGACTGGTTTGATTAGTCAAGAAATGTAACGTAGATTTGAGAAGCCATTTCGAATTTGAATCAAACCATGTTTTTCAGCCTGTTATCTACGATAGTTTAGCCTGTTTAGTTTAGCATGTTTTCAGCCTGTTATTTTACAAAGTTTCATCAAAATCCGTAATTCAAATGTATTGTACTCCCCGTATATATTAAAATCTAATAAATGTATTTATAAATTTTGGTAAAATTTTATCGAACGATTTAGGGAAATATATATAGCATTTTTTACTACTGTCGTATTTTTGTTTGTTTTCAGTTTGTTTAATCGAAAAATTTTTTTATTGTGATAAAATTTACTCAATGTTTTTAAAAACCTTTTTACAAAAAATTCTAATTATTAAATATTGTTCAAAAGTTTAACTTATTTGTCGTACCTCTGGATGAGTAACGTAATCATTTTCAGCCCAGAAAAGTTCCATCGGCATATTTCCTTTCGATAGATCATATAGAGGTGGCTCTTCATTATTGTAAATTCTTTTGTTTGTGTCTGGACCAAAATCAAAATACCGGAAGTCTTTTGCGTAGAGTAATTGTGCAAAATGAAGAAGGGTTTTCAGTGACGTTCCCGTTGGAAGATGTCCCAAATAATATGGATACAATGACTAAAACAAAATAAGCAAAAAAATTATTTTGAATTGGCTTGAATTTCCTAAAAGGCGCATAGTTAAGAAACGATTGTGTACTTAATATAAGCTAACAAAATTATAAAATCTCAATCAGAATCTAACTAATGGTAAGTGATTAATAGTCCTTCATAGAATCATAGGTGACATTAAAAAAATGAAAGTAATGATAATAATTACAGTATTTGTATTAGGAAAATTAAAGCCTGCAGTCGCAGAGATTACAGTTTGACAAACGTCCTTGAGTAAAGGTCTGCTGCAAACGCATTTTGATACAAAATCCGCCCCTGGACCATCTGGCATAACTTCCCTTCTTTCATCATAATCAGTGGCTTTCTGTAAAAATAGAATTTTTTTATTCTAAAATATATCTCTAGTTAGACGCATAGATTAAACGTTTTTGATTTAAAATTTAGAACGAACCTTCATATTTTGAAGTACCATTCCAACGACCGGGATTACACCTCTTATATGAGTGACGTAAACTACAGGAGCCAGGCCAAACATCGCCTTGACTTTCACTGCAACATCGGGCCGTTCACTCATCATTACAAAAAATATCGTCGTGCCCATCGAGTGTCCAATATAAATTACGCTTTGATTTTTCAAAGTTGAAATGTAATTGATTTTTGTTGAAACATCATGAAATCCCATTTCATGCCAGCTAGGCAAACAATGAAATTATCGTGAAAAGAATCAGAAAAAGACATACTTAATGTGTTAGGCAATCATTTAATTTGGATAGAATTACATTCGATTGATAGATCAAAAATAATAATTTAAGTTTAAAAATATTTCTTTTTATACCTGAAGTCCCAAAATTCTGGATCTGTCGGTTTATAAATGGTATGATTTTTTGAATACGTATTCCCACGGACATTACCCATCCAGACATCGTAACCGGCGTCCGCTAGCACATAGGCTGAAATTCATTAATAATTAATAAAAAAAAAGCTATAAAATAAGTTTTATTCAAATTAGAAAGTTCTCTCACCAAGACTTTTGCCTTTTCCATTGGCAATCCAGGCAAAGGAGCTGTCTAGTAGCCCGTGTAGCATGAGTACAGGAGGAGATCCTTCTGCGCCGGGTATTCGATGCAGGCCTAAAATATATCCATCCGGCGTTGTTACAAAATGCTCTTCAGCTGGATATCCTGATTTTCTTATTAATTCGATCTGATAATTAAAATAATGTATGATAATGTATGATAGTTCAATGTAAACTTAATTAATTAAAACGAATTGTAATTCTATAAATAAAATATATCAGTTGAAGCAACTTTTGATTAATGTTAACTTCTGCAGCCCTTTTAATCTAAAGACTGACTTTAAATTTGGTCAATATTCAGAAAATGTTAACTATATTATAATTGTCAAATATTTTAACTAGATTGTTATTTAGGTACATGACAACACTCTATCAATTAATTTTAAGTAACCGTATATGTTTGCAGGTGTAAAATAACAGTAAACTTATTATCAGAAGATCTGATTCGTTTGCAATCAGCATAACTTATCTATATATAGCAATTTATCCACGCCTCCACACTTAACCTTGCTGTTATCACATAACTTTCATACAAATACTCACGGTAGTCATGTCTTCTTCAGGCTCGTTGCTGCAACTAATAAAGTTGACGCTTAATTCGGCGATCTGGCCCATTCGCTCGCTCCAATTCTGGTTCATCAGTCTGTTGATCTCGTTCCTTACGATCATTGGTACATCACCGTCACTCGACAAAGTGAAACTTAATCCGTAAAAGACCGCTAGGCACGCTAGCAAATCTATTCGGCGTTTCATTGTCTGCATGATGTTAATTATCATGGCGGATAAACTCCGATGATCTTCGGTCAGTAATCACTATGACATATTTTAAAGATTTTGTAAATAGATGGGTCGCTATACATGTCGGTTGGTTTTATTTTCACAGTAGGTATAGAATTACCAAATATAAACACAAATAAGTTTTTAAAAAGACCGGGTTAATGCTTTATCATGACTCAACTAAAAAAGAGAGTTATATTTGCAATGTCTCGACTGCATAGAGATAAGACAATCATCGTTGGACTTTTTTCGAGAAAACACTTATCAAAACAAAACAAAGCGAAACGGAGCAATTAATTTGATAAAAAGGGCGTCGGATACCGATTATAGTTTGGCAAGTGTGGATGCATATGTGGATTTGTTTGAGTGTGTAAATGTGTGTCGTATAAAAGCACCATAAAGCATTAAAACGTTAATTTCTTGAAAACACGAAAAATGAACTTGAATAATTATTTTAGAAAGCTCAAATATCCACTTGTCTACGTGAAACTTCGTATAAAATTTTATTGTGTCTAGCTTTACAGAATATTGTAGTCGTCACCCTATTTGTCTTAAGTTTAAGTTTTTGTCACGCGTGCTTAGAAAATGTTATTTTGTGTGAACGTTATTTTGCGTATTTTTATGAAAAATATAGTATGTATCTTATCCGATATAGTTTTCAGTAGTACACCGGTCTATATGACACACCAACTTCGTTCGTATTGGCAACTTACCGCACTAGTTACACAAAATACTAAAATGGGGCACTTACATCCGTGACTAGATCCCCGCTATGGCCTCCCTTTTGTTCGTCGATGATTCGTTGCTACCAGAAATAGTGAATTGAGTAAACTAATAGAATCCTTAAACTTCTTGAGGATAGATGAGCTTCTGAAAGTATGTTGTCGGTAGTGGACTCTAACGAAAGAGGCAGACAGAGAGATCCAAGCATAATAGTTCGGATTACTCGCGATCGAGACGCTCGTGTTGCTCCACTTGACCGATTATTATTATCGAATTAGCCCGTTACAAGCGTATTTTTATCATTTTTATATGCAGCTCACGGATGCAAAAAATTGTACTTCGCATCGTGTTGTCGATATAAGTGCGACTCAAAATACAAGGTGCATTGGCATTGACGAGTGGTATCAAAAAGTCAGTAATTAAAAACATAATAATCTCAGTGCAGTATTGAAATGTTCTACTCTGACCTGTCAGATCAACAATCTACAAAATCCGTGCAAACGTAACACGCTTCCAAACCATACATCCAATCTTCCAAGCCATCTCAAAACTGTACCATCCACGCGCTCCCTAAACTCGCGTGAAACATTTACAAGACGCGTCCCCATTGCAACGAATGCGCCACCCTCCGCACAAACACACACATATACCCACACAGGAGTATACGCGTCGGGATAAATTGAGTCGTCTCGAGTGCGCGAGCAAACAGTCATCGGGCGTCTCCACGAGCGCGCGCGTCCCGAAATTCCTCCTCCTTGACGTCGCTTACAAAAGAGGCTGAGAAATCATTTATATTGGCCCGGCGAGCGGAGCCCCGAGGCCAGCCGTCTCGTCTCTCTCTTGCGGATCGATAAAGAAAGGGACGAGCATTGATCCAAACGGGATCGATGGGCCCTTTTGTATCGAGGACCGCAAATCCTTTCATTTCATCGGGAGCTAGCCTCTGACCTACATGCGGGGAAGAAACATTCTCGTCAAGTGGTCGATTAATGCCGATCGGTTGCGAGTTTTGGGAAAACAGCGGCTATTGAAATCCCGCCTGGTTTATTGGGGCGAGTGCGTGGGTGCGTCTTAAGAGGGTCCCTGTTGACTTAAGCGCGTGGCGAATGCCGCCTCTCAAAACACGTTTTTCTCCTCGAGCGCTGCCGTACGGGAAGAAAAAGGAGAAATCCGGCGCGGTCTGCACGCATCGTTAAGCTCGCGTTGTGGGTAGGCTTGGGTCTCGTGCGATATACCGTATTTTGGAGTTTTTTATAGGATTTTTTTGGGGGTTTGATACAATGGTCATTGCTGTAGTTACTTCGAGTTTGTACTACATTCGATTAGGTTTTCGTCTTGCTTTATACAGCGATTGATTTTCTATTGAGCGCGCGTATATTTATGTTCGTTTTTATTCTGTCTTTCTTTTTTTTATGTAATAAAAGTCTAGTATAATGGGCGTAGTTTCAATAAAATGCATTCGTACTTCAATGTATCAATTTTTTCTATTACATCTTTATAAGTAGAAACATATTAGAGATATTTTGTTTTGAAAACTTTTTGCTAAAGTATGTTATGAAAATATGATTTTTCAATGGTATACGTAAAATTTTTTGAATATGTAGTCCGATTTTACTTTATTACTAAGTATAAAGCGAAATAGTTATTTCCACATATTTGGAAATGTAAACATTATTTTCTTATTTTTTATGAAGATTCATTATATTAACAATAATGTATCTTATTCTTTACTTTCATAAAAGAATTTGTTTTTTCGTTTAAATTGTTATACTGCTACGAAAACAGCATCATATTCTTTTATATTCGCTGGAGTTTAAAGTTTTTAAAAACTAAAGCTTTCAATCTTTTCAGTTTTATGAGCAAAAATGTAAAAGTGCATACAAAAGCTGTAATTTTACTAGTTAGAGATCTGAATCTATCTATTCTTACACACGTCTATTATGCAAGCATTAAAGCACTTTTCTTTCTTCAGTTTTTTAAAATTTCGAATTAATATTTACGTAAGATTGAATTATCCCCTCAAATTTAGAAAAATTGGTTAATAATTATTCTTTACTTAAGCGCTGCTCTTAGATTTAGAGAAGCAAAGAATTTTTTTTTAATGTTAAGGAAAAATTTGTTTTTAAAATTATATTTACTCTTGATATACTATATCTAAAAGTGTATTCATCAATTCGTATTCCTAGTATACAAATGCAATCATAAATTACCACAAATCCTCTTTGCCACAATTTTTTTGTAAAATCGAAACTTTCTAAAAATAAATAAAATAGAATGATAATATAATTGCATTAATTATTTTTTATATAAATTATTCATTACACAATCAGTCTTGAAACAACTATTAATAATTTAGTCTAAAAGTACGTTTTCATTGAAAGCGTGAAAACCCCATATCTAAAAATCATCCTCCCCACACTCACCAACAAAACTCGTCCATACCAAGCCATCAGCAACTACAAACAACCCTAGCAAAAAACTCCCACTCGCAATAAATTATTGACAGCATGCCGCGCGCAGTCCTTGGATTTAAGATGACGCACAAAATTGCAGAGCACCTAGAGAAATCGGATACGCGCGGACTTGAGCCGTGCGGCTTCAGTCGCGCGCGCGGGGCGGTTACCGCGCCGAGTGAAAAGGGGAGGGTGTCGGCGCGACGCCGGTACCCTCGCGGGCATCGACGACGCGCGCAGCGCGCATATATAGAGACTCTGGAATTTCGATCGCACGGCCCGATAAAGCGCTTGAAAAAATGCGCCGGAGAAAGAGAGAGAGCCGAGAGTGTAACATCTACATTCCGCGCTGGATGCGTTTCAATTTGTAAGGCTTTTTTGTATGGGGTTTTGTTCGTTGATTTATATTTGACGGTGGGAGAGGATTGATGAATATGAATAAACTTTTGATTTAATTTATTGCTGTAATATATTTTTATTTCAATTTATAGATTTGCTTTGTGTTTACCAGCTAGGATTGGATGCTGTTTCAAAATTACTGGGAACGTAAGATTGTGATAGAACGATATACTTATACGTTTTTAGATTCATTTTATAGAAATTTCGTTTATGATCATAGGTACACCTATGATGTTCAGGATAACTCTGGCATATAGACTATTACTCGTATTGTAATTTATACTTCTCCCAGCTCTAGAACCTCATTTTAATTTTGAACTTATAAGTGACATTACAATGAGTAGTTTAGTACTATCTAATAACGACTCTGTCACTCGAACTATTATGAGAAAATCATTCTCAAATAAACAATCAAAGCCATTGCGCAAACCACATTTTAATATCCTACATTGTTTATAAATATCAAGCATCGCATGCTCGATCGATATTACGCCCAACCGATAGCCGCAACCCGAACCAAAAGAAAAATGCACTTGACAAGTGGCGCCTCTGGGGCAGCGGAGATGACAAATTTCAATCGTGATCCAGTTCGTGAGAACTGAGCTCGGCCCATTACCGCGCGAGGTTCCTCGTAATCTCATTCATCGCCTCGTCCCTATATTTCGCGCTGTCTAGCGCGCGCGCGCCGAACGAGGCCGATTCGGTCGCTCGCTAATCCGATCACGATTTCGCATAGGCGTGGTTGTGCACTTTGTGGCCTGCTCGGATGCTTCCAGCTCTCGGGCTTTTCTGATCTCGCATACTTGACGGCTGGATGCAATCCTGGTTATGCGGAAAAGCGCCGCGCGCTGCGCCGGCCTCGGACTTTCATCGAGATTGTTCGAGAGGAGTTTTAAATTCTGGATGGCGATGTAGTGTTCTGGATTTTTTTGGCTTTCGAAAGTCGCGCCCTATCTTTATGTTTCGGGAATGCATTATTATTGGCGAGCGAGATAAATTGCCGTTGATATGTTTGCTGGGAGTAATCCTGGTTTTTTGTGGGGACTTTTATTAGGCCATGCAAATTAGATTTGTATTTGGTACAGTGAATTTTTTATTTACAGATATAATAAATCAGAAATAATGCAGATTTTATTTTATTTGAGATAAATTTGTTTTGAGACAAATTAGTCCATTA
>JAPYZA010002125.1:0-11888 GCA_030522685.1 Eupelmus azureus | reverse complement strand
GGCAACGGCGGCGGGCTCTTTGTGGACGACGGCGTTGAAACCGTTGTGGGCATCAGCGGTGTATTCGACGATACGGCGGGTTCCGTCGGCCTCGAGGAGGGAGTAGCTACCCTGGACCTGATCACCGTTGCGGGTCTCCTGCTGGCTCTTGGCGTCACCGGTCAGCGAGTCGTGCACGTCGTAGGAGTAGCTGTACTGGGGGTTGGGGTCATACTCGTCGTCGACGGTCTTGGCTACGACGGCTGCGGCAACGGGGGCGGCGTAGGCGGCATGGGCGACGGGGGCAGCATAGGCAGCGTGAGCCACTGGAGCGGCGTAAGCGGCGTGGGCAATGGGGGCGGCGTATTCAGCGTGAGCCACTGGAGCAGCTGAGTAAGCTACAGCTGGGCTAGAGATGACACCAGCGTTTGCGCAGGCCACGAAGGCAGCGAGGATAACGAACTGCAAATTTAAATAATAGAATTTATTTAAAATAGATATTGAATTTTTTGAATTCTGAATGGTAAAAAGATGTATGTATAATATAAAAATGTGTCTCGACAGCTGTAGAATGTAAAATCTTGGAATTGGTTTTTTATAAATTGGGAACGCAAAATTTGATTTTACAAAATATGACTTTCTTTTTTTCAATCTCACCTTAAAGGCCATTGTGAGGAGTTTGTGTTTGCGTCGACTTCACTGAGATGCGAAGGCAATCGAATGATGGTAAACCCAAGAGGACTCCTGCTTATATACTCAAGTTTTGGCGCACCAGGGCCGTTACCGTTTCAAAAATCGCACTGCCGAAACATTCTCCACCACCCAATCATCCCGCAGGCTAAAAGTGACTTTACTTTGACTATGTCCCAATGAGTTGAATTAATTTTAAAATGCTAATTCATTGCGAATTTATTTTCAAATTTAGACTATTTACCACTCATTTGGCATTTTCCTTTTATTAAAAATAACTACGTATTTTAGTTGATTAAATTTGATAACTGCGATAGGCTTTTATAAATCATTATTGAATATTACTTTAGGGGATATTTCGCAGATAGTACGTAGTGTGCGTCTTTATAATTGGATACTATCTGCATGATTTCTTCAATTTACCGTTGTCCAAACGCGTTAAAATGTATTTTAAATCATAAAAATAAGTTTCGATTTGAAGTTAGTTTTAGCGATCTATTTTTTAAGAAGAGTTCCCAACATGTTCTATAGAGCTCTGATTAAGTGCAAGGATATCGACAATTATTTTATAAAAACTCGTAATTGAATTGGAAGAGATTTAATAAATGTTCTACTTATATTTAAAATAATCTTTTGCTGAATATAACACATTTTATACTAAATAAAAATTATAATCAATCGCATTCATTAATATAATTTGCTTAATGAAAGAAATGCTGTGTTATGCAAAAGACTTTCGAGATGATTAAAAATTACATCCGCTAAAACAGAAAAAAATGCATGTCACTTATTTAAATATCATTTATTTGAACGAAAATGAACTACTTTCACTTTTTTGAGTCACGAAGCTGCTAACAAGTGTAATAATAAAAAAATCTCGTGTTATATGATTATAATGATAAGAATGTAATGTCATCATCTTTCTTAATTAAGTATCCTTTGGTAAAAGTATTTAAAAATCTCTAAGCTATAAGTTATTACATTTTTTGAGGGTATTGGAAATGCAAAAAATGCAAATTTTGTCAATTCAACTTTTATAAATATCCTAATCATCAAATACCTTTCATTTTCATTACAAAATACTTTAAATAATTAAACTTTATTAAAGATTTAAATTTAATATATCTAAGGCTAGTATTCAAATTTGTATATCAGAGATTTTCAAATCTTCGGACTTCGAAGATAACTAACTAAAATTATTAAAACTATTCGAACTTTTCTTCTTTATTTTTTAATACTTTAAATATTTGCATATAGTCAAAAGTACTAGCTCTATCTAACACTCTAACTTTGATTAAATACTAAATTCTATTCGCTGCGTTTATTGAATCCCCATTCCTATGTATGTATGTACATAAAAATATTTCAAATATTTTTATGTACATACATAAGGATTTTACGTAGCGTTTTTAATGGCTTACAATATGCAACTTAAAGATATTTAATCTTATTTTACATTTTTTTATAGAAAATTTCTAAATTATTATAAATATAACGGTAGATGCAATGATTATCAAAGTATATAAAAATTCGTATGTCGATCTTCTATGATCCATTTAATCATATGGGCATGATGTGACCTATGTACTGTGCAATTTTGCAGTATTAATACACTTACTTTCAAGGATTTCCTTAAAAAACAACCCAAAGGGAGTTGAAGCTATCCTATGGGAAATTGCAGGTCAAGTTTGACTTAAGATTACGCAATTACAAGTGTAACTTCTGGTCGCGAAAGTTTAAGGTGACCGTGACGTGACCTTGTGATTAACTCAAGATCAAGTAACTATTACCAAAAAATGCATTTTTTTATCCACGTAGTCAATAACCTCCTGCTACAATTAGAACCTTACATACATAAAGACATAAATCATTGCTGGTAATTAAGGTTCATATTCTAAACGTATTACTTATAAATGTCAAATACTAATAGATTACAAATTTGTATTCAAGACTGAATTATATTTTATTTAAAACAAAATATATCATTGTAAAAATGTCTTTTTTGTCTTCTTTGTATATACTTATTACGATTGATGACAATACAATTAGATTGAATATTAATCTTAATATATGAAAAAGGTGGATTTAAATGTAAATAAACTATTTAATATATGCTTCGCATTTTCGCTATGCTAACAGTAATATTTTGGTATATTATACGTATCCATAAACTAAAATTTAATAATAATGAAAACGCTTCTATTGATCTTCTTAAAATCAATTGAATTGAATTGAATTGAATTGAATTGAATCAATTGAAATGAAATGAAAATATTGAAAAATAGCCAATCAGAGGAAGAATTATTTTGGCAACAAAACTCGGTTATGATAAATATTTTATAAAGTAGCACATCGCGCGTTCAAATATTTTCATGATTATGATAACCAAATCTGAAATATTAGCAATGAACAAAATCAATGCAATTACATTCAGTTATTTTGGTAACAAAGCTTGATCACAAATATTTTATACGTGAATAGGCATATCAGATGTGCCTGCATATATTTTCATGGCTGTATTAAACAAACTCAAATATTTCAACGAGAAACAAAATCAAAGCAGCTAAACTCAAAAAAGCTAATCAGAGATCTAGTAATTTTGACAACAAAGCTCTGTCATGTATATTTTATAAGTTTAACTTACATTATTACTTGTGTGTATGTATATTTTTATAGTTATAATTTCAGTGTGAGTGGTAAACAAAATCAGAAGAATCAATTTTAAGGCTGCCAATGAGAAGCTGACTTATTCTAAGGCAAAATTTCGGTCATAAATATATTATAAAGAGGATTGAATAGTTTACATGATATGATTTCTATTTACGAAAAAATTAGTATAATAATTAAATTTATGCATTACACTTTTATACATCAAAACTTTTATCTCTATCCTTATTGAGAGAATGATTTTTATATAAAATAAAATTTTATGGAAATAGCAAAATCTAGTGATGAATATAAATGAATATAAATGATTGATAAAAATTAAATTATACACTCATTTAATAATAAAGATGGAATATTTTATTCAATATATTTACAGACTTAAACACAGATAAACATATGGTACAAAAATACAATAGCCTATTTAAGAACGTCATTCGTGCATAATTAGAGCAGTGAGTGAAAATACATAATCGGGGCAGTCTTTGTAAAAAAGAAAGACAATTTTTCTAATTTACATTAATACATATAAGACGGAAAAGGGGGGCGGCGTGGACGGCCTTGGCAACAACGGGGGCAGCGTGGACGGCCTTGACGGCAACGGCGGCGGGCTCTTTGTGGACGACGGCGTTGAAACCGTTATGGGCATCAGCGGTGTATTCGACGATACGGCGGGTTCCGTCGGCCTCGAGGAGAGAGTAGCTACCCTGGACCTGGTCACCGTTGCGGGTCTCCTGCTGGCTCTTGGCGTCACCGGTCAGCGAGTCGTGCACGTCGTAGGAGTAGCTGTACTGGGGGTTGGGGTCGTACTCATCGTCGACGGTCTTGGCTACGACGGCGGCAACGGGGGCGGCATGGGCAACGGGAGCGGCGTAGGCAGCGTGAGCTACTGGTGCGGCGTAGGCAGCGTGGGCTACTGGAGCGGCGTAGGCAGCGTGAGCCACTGGAGAGGCGTAGGCAGCGTGAGCCACTGGTGCGGCGTATGAAGCGTGCAGGGCTGGTCCAGCCGAGTAGGAAATGGCTGGGCTAGAGATGACACCGGCGTTTGCGCAGGCCACGAAGGCGGCGAGGATGACGAACTGTTGATGAGAAATTGATAATTAGATTAAACTTTAAAATAAACGTTAAAGCGCAAAATTATTTTATGTAATTTATCAGAAAAAATTGAGTTTAAAATAGAAAGTTTAGAAATTTAATACATTTATTCGAAAGTGCCCATCAACATTCAAAAAAGCCAAACTATAATTAGATAAATTTTATCTCGAATCGAAAATCAACCGTTCTATCTATCCCAATAAAGCTTACCTTAAAGGCCATTGTAAAAAAAATTGGCAAGAGCGTTTGAGACGACTTGAGTTGCGAAGACTGATCGAATGATGCCAAAACTCAAGTGTTCTCGGCTTATATACTCGGGCCGCGATCGACCGCAGGGTCGTTCCCTGCTTCTTCAAAGCGTACACCTCCCAAAAAGTCGCCCCTCTCTCCGCCGGCAAAAAATCCCTCGGGCAATGGCAATAACCCTCGGGACGCTATTCTCTTCTCTCCACCGGGCTGTCGCAATATGCGCGCGAGATCGGACCTACAATACTCGCACGCACGATCCTTCGGCCCACATACACACACACACACTTACTTTTGCTCTCGCTCGCGCGCGTACCTGATCCACTTTTGCGCGATGATGGCCACTGCGCCCGATAAACGCAATGTTACGTCACCTTTCTCTTTTGGACGAGCCGCCCGCAGCAGATGGTCAGAACGATTTTGCTCTCCTTTATTCTCTCGCGCACGCGATGTGCACTTGGAAACGGGCGCCGCGAAGATGAATTTTATGACGGTACGTTGGGATCGTTTTGGTTCGGATGGGTAATTAGCGCTGGTCGGAATTAATCCGTTACTGTTAACACGATGATTACGATGAGTATAGGACGAGATGCATCGTGTCGAAAGACATGAGTTGGAAATTTGACTATTGATTTCGCCGGTTTTCACCGCGAGCGAGATTTTGACGTGTGCGAGTCGTTGTCGTAACCAGGAGAAATTGATTGATTAATTTAAGCGCTCTATCCGGATATCTAGAACCGGTAGTTGGTCGGTGTGGTCGGGATTATGTGGCAAACTGGAGCATATTTTTAGAGGAGACTCTCTAATGTTCGTGATGTGGATATTTTAAGAATATCAAATCTATGCCATCTGTTTTGTTAAATGGATTGAATACAATTCTGCTCACTATGATTCCGTTAATATTTATAGCTTATGAATAAAAAATAAATTTTTAATTTTTAGGATTTCAATCCTTTATTCGGATATTTATATGATGAAAATTTATTTAAGATTAAAGAATTAAGATTAAGTACAATATATTGTAAATGTTTGTAAACTTTTCACGAAAATTATAACAATTTTCTATTCATTCAGACTTTAGATTGAAATTTGAGATAAAGCGATAAGTCTACTAAAGGTGAAGATAAAAAGTAACACGATCTATGAATTTCGAACTTTTAATCTTGCAACTTATTTTTGTGATGTCAGAAAATTTATTATTAATTTATAATTTCTTTCATTAACAATGGAAAATCAGTAAGAATGACAAAATGATATACGCATTTCATTAATAAGAGTGAGAAATTTACATGCATCCAAGCAAAGTTGACAAAATATTTTAATATAAATTACATACACTGCGGTTATTAAAAACAAATCTTATGCCCGCTGCATGCCTGAACTTAAATATAGAATAATGAACCAACAAAGCCCATAAAAAAACGCATTTCTCCAAAATTCACATCTCCTTATTAAACTTGTTGCGCGTCCCAAAATGAAATATGCATGCCTGCTCAATGTGGTGCGAAAATTCCAGCTAAATGGTCACACGAGCTCTGCACCAAAAATTAACGAGTTGCTCGCAGCGAGACCATTACGCTCGACAAGAGTATTTTGCAACTCGATGCCATAATTCTTAACACTCCTCGCTAACGACTCCCGATACATCAGCGCTCGCCGGCCGCGCAAATTTGTCAAACTTGCACTTAACGGCGCGTGGTCATCGTGATTAATCGGCCCGCGGAGCGAGCAAGCGCAGCCCTTGTCCATCTTAAAGGTCGCGCGCGTAACAATGTGGTAATCGAGGCCCGGGATCCTTCGTCCTCTTAATCTCGCTGACCCGATCTTCTCGGAGTCGCGCATAAGTGGACCGAATATATCGCTTGGCTCCCTCTCCCCAATATGGAATGCTGTCTCTGTGACACGCATCGTTCATAGGCTGTCGCGTTGTGTGAAGCGTTTAGGAGATTTGCCGACAGAGACGAGCGTTTGAATGTATATGTGTGTGTGTGTAAGAGGTGAGTAGAGGGAACAGCTTTTGGGGACTGTGGACAAGGCGAATCGCGAGAAGAGGCGTGGTGAGAGGCGCCTGGACAGACGTGCGTGATGAAAAAAATCTAGCCCAGGTGTAGCTTCTCCCTGGTCTAGTGGTATATAAGGACGGCTAGATTTTTGGATCGACATCAGTTTCTGCTGAGAACTCATCTAACAAACAGCTCAGAAATGGCATTCAAAGTAAGTTTGGGTACCGAGGTGCTTTGCAATAGATAATTCTTTTCTAAATTCTTTAATTTCAATTCCAGTATTATTATTTAATCATAGAATTTTCTTTGAAGGATTAACTTAAATTTTTACAACACAATAATTTTTAAAATCTTAAAAATTTCTTTTAACTGTAACTGCAATCAATATCAATAACAAAATAATATCAATATTAACAAATTTCTTTATAATTTTCAGTTCATCCTCCTCGCCGCCTTCGTGGCCTGCGCTAACGCCGGAGCTATCCTGCAACAAGCCCCCGTGGCCGCAGCCGTCGTCACGAAAACCGTCGACGCCGAGCACGACCCCCATCCCCAGTACAGCTACTCCTACGACGTGCACGACTCCCTGACCGGCGACAGCAAGGCCCAGCAGGAGACCCGCGACGGTGACGTCGTCCAGGGCAGCTACTCCCTCCTCGAATCCGACGGCACCAAGCGCACAGTCCACTACACCGCTGACCCCGTCAACGGATTCAACGCCGTCGTCCAGAAGGAGCCCGCCACCGTTGCCGTCAAGACCGTCGCTGCCGCCCCCGTAGTCGCCAAGGCCGTCCACGCTGCCCCAGTTGCCTACGCCGCTGCCGCCCCAGTCGTCACCAAGGCCGTCCACGCCGCCCCGGTTGCCTACGCTGCCGCCGCCCCCGCCTACTCGTACGCCGCTGCCCCCAGCTACTCCTACGCCGCCCCGGCTCTCACCTACTCCGCTGCCGCCCCCGTCGTAGCCAAGACCTACGCCGCTGCGCCCGCCTACTCGTACGCTGCTGCCGCCCCCGTCGTAGCCAAGACCTACGCCGCCCCCGCCTACTCGTACGCTGCTGCCGCCCCCGTCGTAGCTAAGACCTACGCCGCTGGCCCCGCCGTCTCCTACTCTGCTGGCCCAGTCATCTCCAAGACCTACGCTGCTGCCCCCGCTGTAGCCTACTCGGCTGCCCCGGTTGCCCACGCCACCTACGCTGCTGCCCCAGCTGTTGCCTACTCTGCTGCCCCAGTTGCCCACGCCACCTACGCCGCCGCCCCCGTCGCTCACGCCACCTACGCCGCTGCCCCAGTTGCCCACGCCACCTACGCCGCTGCCCCCGTAGCTCACGCCACCTACGCTGCCGCCCCCGTTGCCTACTCCAGCCAGTGGTAAATCACGGAGGCAAGAAATCTCGTAGCTGAGTGCAGAGTGGACGAACCGGCAGATCAATAGAAGCGGGAGAGAATATGAGGATTGAGGAAAGTACAGCAATTTAAGAACGAGCAAGTTGCACTCTTGGATATAGATGTCATGCTTTGTCTTCGTCTCAGCTTCTCGCTACCTTAAACTAGGGTAATGAGCAACGCTGATCATCTCTCAGGCAGCTACAAGGAATGTCATTACTTAGTCATTTGGTTTAATTCATTATAAATACTTTATTAATCATCGAATGTTATGTCCTTATAAGAGCGAGGATACTATTGTGTTCGTTAGCATGTACACCATCTGAGTTGTAAAGTTGTTGTAACATTACTGCGATATGCAGCTACGTTGTTTCTGTTAATAAATGTTAACGTTCATTCATCATATAAATACTGATTTTCTCTATTCCTTCAAACCTCCTAACAAACATTCCAATCCATAAGCTATAAGTTAAATCGTCTTTCCTTTTAATTATTTATTTGTATGTTTACATTACTTTCATAAAGTTTTTAATTTCAAAATTATTTATTTATATAGTAAACATTCACATGAAAGTATAACATTTCACAAAATCATCAAATATCAAAAGTACAAGAGTTACATTTAAAATTTTCCAAACAATTCATCATTATACAAAGGGCACGCGGCCTTCCGCGCGACCTTCGCATTCCAACGGAAAAAAATCAAGAGCAAATATCTCAACTTTCATTAAAATGCGAATCGCGCCCAACAGAAATAGTCCACCTATACCAGCGCATACCTAGCAATCCCACCACCCAAGAAAAAAACAAACCAGCCTAATTGAAAAAACCTTTCACTCGACCACAAAAGTAAAGAACACAACCAGATCAAAACCGTCCGGCGTGGCAATTCGTGACAGATAACAAAAAAAAAAAACAATATATATGTAGATCTCCGCGCAAGGCCCCTGGGGCTAAAAGCAGCGCATTTCAATACAGGCTCCGATATCCGAACTGTCGAAACTGCGTCTAGTGCTCCTATAAGCGCGTTATCTCGATAACGATCTCTCGGGCCACTCAGTGGGCCTAGACGCGAGGACGCTAAGGCGGCCCGGGGATTGCGCAAAAAGAGAAATATAGGCCGCCGATGAAAAAGATCTCGTTGTTCTTGACAATGTGTAGCAGAGTTAGAAGATTTGTGGCGCAACGCGGCTATTCGCTTACGGAGCCGTGATCTCGAGTAGATCGTGAGAGATGCCATGAGAGTCGGCGATCGGTTAATAAAAGAGAAGTGGCTAGGCGCGAGCGTGCGTATGGGAGAATCAGACGTAGAATGTTTGTAGAGAGAGAGTGAAAGATTCGTAATGGGAAGATTTTCGGCGATGGTAAAAGGTGAGAGTTGGGCCTAGGAGAGTTAATTCGTTGGGACGGACGAGGATCAGTCGTGGGATTAGCTTGGAACGAGTAGCATCATGGCTCTGGTAAGATTTTATTTTGTCTTGAATAAGTAAAAAGTTGATGTGGAATTTATTAGTTTTTGTTTGTCCGATTTATATTGTTATGCTACCGTTTCTCATGAATCAACGATTTTTTAATTTTCAAGTTCTTTTACTACTTATATAATAATCAATAAGAGATGTATAACATCGATACAATAATGATTAATAGTACCCAATTGTTGAAAACAAAAGCAATTAAATAACATAACACTAAAATCCCATTATTTCCCACACAGGCAAAGAAATATCTGTTAAACATCCTCGCAGCGTGCCTGCTTCTAAACACCGCCAACGCAGCTCGCTCTCACATCTTCCAATCAACTCCGGACTACACCATAAACCACCAGCACTTCCACGATCACGTCAAAGTCGCAACGCCCTACCTAGACCAGCCCAACCAGGAAGTCCCCTACGTCCAACCACACTCGAGTCTAGACCTGGCGCAGCTCTACCAGCTACAACAACAGCAACAGCATCAGGCCGATCCTTTCTCCGTGGCGTCGATATTGCCGCAAGTCACGGCCGAATTAGAAAAGCCAAAGCACGATCTTCCGCCTGGCTACGTGGCCTTAGCCGGGATGATTGACGCGCCGCCTGGCTACCAGCTTTTTAAGAAAAGCCCGCTCGCATACTATTAGCGCCGAATTTGCAATGTTAATGTGAGTCCTTTTATATTTTTGCTTGAAAGTATGCGGAACAGAGGGACAGGTTCCTGCTGATTAGGCCTGAGGTGGCGCCTTTTTTTCTAAGCTGGTTATTTTTGTTTTTAAGATAAAGAAGTGCAAAGTATGGTTTTAAGGAATTACGTGTGAGAAATGTCGGAGTAGTTTTATGCTAAAATGGAAAAAAATTCGTCGGTCTTTTGGAAGCCGTTTGTATTGTAATTTTTTGACTTGTTGTAACGTACTCAATGAAAGTAAGTTTTTTTAAATTTTATAGAATGTGAGAATAATTGCTTATACGCGTTTTATTGTCACGAATGTGCCGTATTTATTTCATAAATAATCATAACTTTCGTACTTTAAGTACGTTAAGCTGACCTCTTAAGATACTTCAGATTGATTGCTGGAGTGTAAAGCAGTAATAAAACTTAATTACAGTTTGTAATTTTTATTTTGTAAAAAAAACAGTCTCAATTGCCCGTGCTATATAAAATTATCTTTTTCAGATAGTTACACAATATGTACCATAATTTTTTTTATAATAAATAGAATAAAATGAAATATCTATTTGTTATTTTTTAATATTCATTTTAGAAATAAAGCATTTATATTACATCTTTAATAAGAAATCAAATTATTGAAATGTTGTATTTAATTATTTAAATATAAATTAAATTAATTAGATTTTTTACATAAGCATATCTTTAATCTATTCAATGCGAAAAGAAATGCGAAATCACACTAAATTAAAATTTTAAATCTTTTTTTCGCGTTAATTGAGACGTTGATCACGTGAAAACTGATTTTTTTTCAGGTCAAATTTCACTTTCTCCCGTCTCGGTTCCCACAACCTTCGCCCGCCATATACTAGTCAATTCAATTAAGGTTAATTTTCGGACCATTCAGTAATCTCTCCCGATTGTTTTTCTCTTAAAAAATTATAAGAACCAAACACTTGCCTCGTTAAAAAGAAAAAAAAACACGTTCCCCTTTATTAGCCGCCTGATCTTCGCATCCTTACCAAGGTCGCACCATCCGGCCAACTCCAGCCGCTAATTAAATTATTGCCAAACAATTTTTAATGCCACTAACATCGCAACGATCATCACCCCCATTCAAAGATATCGCTCGATACGTGAAATAAGCCAACCGGTTGCCCATCGGACGTGACGAAGGTCCCGGCGAAATTCGAGTGCAGCGTGTATATACCCTACTTGCGCAAAGAGCGAACCACGTACTCCTTTTCCTTTCGGCGGGCCGACCTTCAAATTTTCGTCGGTCTGGAAACGCTCGAGAGCGCGAGATTGTTCATTTTTTTTCGCTCTGGAGGATGCGGTATAAAGATACGGGATCGAGCGGGCTCGGCTGGCATTTGCTAACCGACGCGCGTACAGGAAAGTATATATGCGTGGATATTTTATTATGTGGTGTAATCTGAGATGCGCATCGAGAGAGATCGAGTACTTATTGTTGGCGAACTTGCTGGGATGGCTTGCTTTTAGTTTTGCTGGAGGTTTATTGTTTGGGATTGTACGTTTGCGGATGGTTATGTTAGTAATTACTAAGAGAATAATTTTTTTTTAAAGAATTGTAGGAGGATTCGGATTTGATTGAGGAAAATTGTATACATTTCTGTTATAGAAAAATATTCATTTATTGTGCATGTATTTTGTAGTGTTATTTTCTTT
>JAPYZA010002124.1:0-18378 GCA_030522685.1 Eupelmus azureus | reverse complement strand
AATGGTATAAAATTACAAAAGTGATTTTTATAGTTAGCATTGAATTATATTGATAGACTGAAGCAGTACTCCATTTTTTTTAAATCATTTTATAAAAAATATAAAAAAAGAATTAAGCTAAAATGAATAGCTTTAAGATTTCATAGTCTACACAAAACGTCTATTACTGCTGATATATTTTGCATGTGATCTAATATTCTATAGCGTTTATTCCCCTTTTAACAGTAAGTAACATATTTTATGCTGATATACCTGAAGCGATAATTCATGAAAAAGCTTGATTTTTATTTTAGTCTAATACTAACATTCAATTTGAATCTGAATAATATAAATCTTAATTAATACTTTCTAATCAAAAGATATTTTTAACTTTTTAAGCGAGGAAAACTTGTACCGTTTAAAAATATATTGCTTCGAAGGAGCCATAAAAGAAACCAAAATTAACTTTAACTGCGCATTAGCTCGTCAAGCTTACGTAACCAATTGAAGAAAGCGCCAGAAGTAAAAGTAAGATTTCACAAACTCTATTTGAAACTACAATAAAGCACTTAACATCTCAATTTTATACGGGAAGCATAAAATATTTAATACCCTCAATCCCTTCGTCAAATCCAAATCACACAAAATGACAATAACTTCCCTTCTAGCCCCTTCGAAGCTCCTCCCTGCTCTAGCCTAGTGCTGATAGGCGTAGCCGAACGGGGCGCCGGCGTAGGCGTAGCCAATGCGGCCAATTGGCAGGTGCCTCTGAGGCGCCAGCACCGGCTCCAGGGGCGCGACTACCGTCGCAGGCGCGGCTGGTGCCAGGCCGTAGGAAAATGGCTCGTAGGGGTAGTCCAGCGGCTGGAGGAGGTGACGGGGTAGGTTCACAGGGGCTTGGCGCGATACCGAGACAAAGGTGCTCGGTGGGACTGCTGGGACTACTGGGACTGCTGGGACCGCAGGAACTTCTGGTACAGCTAGAAAAGAAAGTTGTTGGTGATTGATTGATTGATATTTAGCTGGTGTTACTACATAAAATTTAGATACTTTTTAGTGTAAAGAAATTTCAGAGGTTGAAAAATATTCGTTTTTTTAATACTCTCTTCCTGATTAGAATGTCAATGGTAATTTTAATGTCTCACCATATTGGACTCTATCTACTTAAACATTCTGACATGTTGAAAAATATATCAAAACTTTTTACAACATCAAAGCTATAATGGCAAAATCAAATAAGTATGTTCTTAAACCTCTTCCATTGTCTTAAGGTAGAATATTTATTACTTGATCTTAAAATATTTTTATTATTTTTTTGAATTATAAATAATAAAGAGCATGTGTAGCCATACGAAAGTATACCATCAAAGGCAGTTACGAGAGTGCAAATGACTTTAATTCAAATTATACGATAAAACAACGTAAGAGTGACCCGTAATATTTTCCAGCGAAAAAGAAAGGTACGAAAGTTGGCTATCGAAGGATACACTGCGTCGTAAGGTCTTTTATGGCTTACGTAACATTACAAATGACCTTGCAAGGCAATGTTTTTATTTTATTCGCATTAAATCTTGTGGTATGTACGCTCGTTTGTACGTGCTTCGATGTTTTTGTTAAACGGCCGAAAAAAGTCATTGAGGAAAAAACACTGATACGTAATACTCGTCTATTTAGACTAGCCGTGAATACAAAAAGTACAGCAAAAAACAGGTTTGTCGCATTTTCTATCTGCGTACTTTGCAAAAATTATTGTTACATTTTACAATTATTTATAAAAACTATTGAATATATATATTTTTTTAATTTAAACATAAAAAAAGTTAAAAATAACGATAAACACTCACAGCCCCAACGCCATTAAATAATTCCACTTTGAAAACCCATGAACCCCATCAACTCCAGCACCTTACCTGGAATAACCTTCGGCTGGTACGGCAGCGGTGCCGGCAGAACCGCCGGCGCCAGGACGTTCGGCCGAAGCAGCTTCGGCCCGAGCGGTCCGACTGGTCCCGTCGGCGGCGCCGCTCCTGGCTCCTTGCGCACTACAGCGTTGAACCCATTGACCGGATCGGCCACGTAATCTACCACGCGTCTGCTGCCATCCGACTCGATGAACGAGTAGCCACCTCGCACCACGTCGCCGTCGCGCGTCTCGTGCTGGACTTTATTGTCGCCGGTCAGCGCGTCCTGCACCCCGTAGACGTACGAGTACTGGGGATGCGCGTCGTGTTGTTCCAAGGGCTTGACGGCGAGGGCTGGCCCAGCTGCCAGAGGAGCTGCCAATGGAGCTGCTACAGGGCCGTAGACCACGGGGGCCAGGGGCTCCTTTATGAGGACGGCGCCGGACGATGCCAGGAGCGCCGTTAGAGCCGTTAGGATTTTCTGGTAAAGAGAAGGGTGGTGAGTTTACTTGCTGGCTTGGGGATGATTTTTAGTCAGAGATTGGGCGAGATTTTTATCAGCCTCTTTTATTGGTTTATAATTATTTCATTTTTAAAGTATCTTCGGCTGATGTTTTGATGCTTTTGTATATACACCCGAATCGAACTTGAATAAACTCTAAGTTGCTTTATTATTAATATATTATAGTTGCTAATGCAAGCGAATTTAAGGCCTTGTTTGATTTACGAAATTTTAAAGATTAGACCTGTCTAATTAAATTTCTTTACGCATATTAAGATAACGTTGAGATCGACGCACACCGTAACAATACTACATCTCTAAAATCACTATTATCACTATTCAACAAATGCTTCAACCAAAGTAAACGACAAACAAAATCAACGCTAATCAAAGAAAGTCTACCAAAAACGCCATAGTTCCCCAGCGAAGCCTCAATGAAACTCCTGCGCAAACCTCGACGAGCAAAAAGAAGACAGGAACTCCGCTAAACCTCGGCAAGCTCGGTTATATACCTGCAGCCGGTGCAGCCAATGCAAGGACCCCACTTGCGTCCTGCGAGCTAGCGAGCCGCCTGCTGGCATCGATCACTGCATTTTTATCCGCTGGATAACTGGGGGCCCTGTCCCCTCGGCGATGTATACGCCAGCAAGTCGTAATCCTTTCAGTAGCAGCTAGCCAGCTTGATAGAGCCGTGCGAGATAGACAACGGCGCCGAGCGAAAAAACGCCAGCGAGAGACATTTCATAATGGCAATTGCGCGTACGTGCGCCGAGCGCTTGACGGCCCGAGATTTAGGGCGTTTTCAAGTGCGTTCCGAATGATGCTTTGAGCGATAGCTTCGTACGTGATGGATATGTCTCAATTCGCGCGCGCGCCTTGGCTTTGTCGTTGAATTTTTAAGGGCTTTTTTTGGAATTGGTATTATGGAGGATTTTGATAATTTGTTGTTTACCGTAAAATGGAGATAATAGAGTGAATTGCAAATTTTTATTATGAAATTCTTTATCCTTTTTCTAGGGCCTTTTGAGTGAGCTGTTACAGACTACGATAATGCTTTTGAAGAAAAATCAAAAATTTAAAAAACTGTAGGAGCTGAATAAAGAATTTTATTTTATTATTTTTATTATTTGATTAAAAGTAAATTTTTTAAGAAATTTATATACGTTACTTTTTATGATTTATAAAAATTAATATACCACATATAAGTTTATGCATTACTCAAGTTTAATGAAAATAATAACTACCGCTTTTTCTCTACACGTAATCAAAATTAGCGAAGGTAAACTTCTCACATCCTTCATCTTAATTTCATTCATCTCAGCAAAGCGTTTATCTAGTGAAATTTTAAAATCATCAACAGGTCTTTAATCACTGAGTAATTAACCATGAAAAGTTCGCACGTGTATCAATCTAACTCTTTTCGATCGATCGACACGAAGTAGCAGAAAAAATAAAAGAGACAAGGTGTGTACAGCTTCCGTGTTTGTGCTATTACAGATTTCAGTGCTCCGGGGCTAATGACGCCACTCCTGTGCAATAGCCAACAAACTCGTCGAAAAGCCAACGTACACTTTTGCGCTTGGCTTTGGCCTGTATTCAGATTGCTGATTCTAGATTAGCATCATCAAACGTTCTTTTTTTATATTAATTTTAACATATTAGAAATTTGAATTTTAAATGAAATTTTTCTTTCATACTTAAAACAAAATGTAAAAAACAGTTAAAGTTTCAGTTTTTCACTTAGAGAATTGCACAGCAAAAGTACAAAAAGTATCGGTAAGTAATAAATTTCAATTATTAATGAGGACACTTTTTGTCACGTTTAAAAACTAACAATCAGTATTGAGACTCATCACTTTATAAGAATTTAATTAACCGCAATAAAACAAAGAATAGCTTATCTAAAAAAACCTATATAAAATCCAACCTCAATCGATAAACCATCGCCATCAACAAGAACTAAAAAACTCCAGCCTCCAACTAATTAACCGCCAACAAATTCCTACCATTCAATCAGCTCCCTCTAATGAACAGAAGCATCTCTTCCCACCGAAACCCAACATCCCAACAAACGAGAAGAAAAACCAAGCGCTACAATTTTTCGCTCGAGGCGACACGCGCAATTGACTTTCCACCTGCTCACTGAGCGTGAGTTATAACACCCTTTTAAACGAAAGGGCCCAAGCGATTGCAAAATTTCAACCAGTCGCGGTAATCTCGCGAATCCTGAAAGCGACAGCACATACAGTGTTATGACTCTTGTCGCAATAATAAAACGTTTGCTTTGCGCGTTTATCCGTGAATGTTTTTTTTATCATTTTGTGTGGCTGTTTGTGGATACGCCTTTTTGCTCGGGCGATTTATGGTTTGACGAGAGATGCATTTGCTGGTTTTCCACGGTTGGGTTGCCACGGTGTTTGTGGACTTTTGTTTTTGATGATTATTGATTGAACTTAATTTATTTGAGCGCCTATATGATTATATAATAATTTAAAGAAATAATTTAATCTGAATGTTTACGGCGAGCTCGGCAAATAAAACAAGTCTGCGGCGCAAAACCTGATTAACTTCATTCCTGCGATCTTTTTGGTATTTTTTTCTCCTCCGCACTTATTTCATAAAAAAATTCCTCGACTCATAACAAACAAGACGTAACAAAATACAAACAGTATCATAACAAACAATTCAATTTCCACAACAACCAAAAACCTTAAATCAAGCAACAACAATCCAAAACTCAACATTCAAACACAACGAAAAATTCACTCAAAAAAAAACAATCCTCCTCCGGGTGAACGACCGCTCTCAAATACTCTTAAAAACGCACGCAAGAAAGAAGCGCCGCTTACGCAACGAACTCGCGCTCGCGAGCACGTCTATATATACACATATACAGGAAAGAGGAAGGAGAAGAAGAAGATGCAGGCGCCTCGCTGTGGGCTCGTCCCGCTTTGCGCGCTTTTTAGCCTGCGGCTTTACTGGAGCGCCTCTTTTCTTTGAGAGAGAGAGAGAGAGAGAGAGAGACCAGCTCCCACGGCCAAGGTTACACAGGCGAAGATGTGCGCAACGGGATTCCGCGCATCGTCGCTGAATCATCGGCTTACTCTGCCTTGGGTTGCGCAACCGCGAGGTGCGATGAACCGAGGATTGGCGGAGATTAGTGAGATAGTATGGAGGATGAGATAGATTAATGGAGAGGATGGTTTTGTGGGGTGATGCTTGTGGTTTTTGCTTTTGTTTTTTCATGTGGAGGGGGTCTGAGAGTGGGGAAATTGTTGATGGTTGCAAATATGGAGGTAGTTATTTTGTTTTGTTAAAGCGGGTATAAGGTTTAATATATATACCGGTTAAGCGTTATCATGTACACATGTAAAAATTTTCACTTAATTTATATTCTTATATTTTTCTTAATTATATAAATACTTCTGACTACTTTTTTTATAAGAATTTCCACATTTTTGGAACTCTCTTTGGAATTTAAAGTTTACACAATGAAACTTTTTGCCAAGAGAAAGCAGACTACTAAAGAAAATGTTAAACATTTTATTTCGCAAGTACATGTATAATTATAATTTAAAATAAAAGATTTCATTAATGTCCTAACGACATCAATTAACTAACCATACATTAACAGTATTCTCAAAATGTTATTGAAATTCTTTATTTTTAGATACATATTTTAGATATTTGATAAGGAATTGTGCAAGGTAAGAGTATTTTTAAATTAATGAATGAATCTCTTGTCATCAAAATCTTAAAATCAAATAATTAAGAATTAAGATTTCTTAGCATTTTTACTATCCTATAGTGATTGATTTGAGCATTCAATATATGTTATTAAATTAATAAGAAAATTATAATAATATGTACACAAGTGGAATTTCACAAAACAAGTCTGACATAAATAGTCTGTAACTACTTCTAATACTATTCTAACACACGTACTTCCGTATATATAAAATATATTAATTAATATCCGAATATTAAAAGCAAGATTTAAAGAAGTAATTATTTATCAATACACCAACGTAAGGTATAGGCATCATCTTTTTCATCTCACAGCATTGCTTTATCACTGAAATAACGCCAAATTTCTAATTAGTAACAAATCAACTATGCAGTACAGTAAAACAGATCAAAATAACTCTTATCTCTTCAATGAAATACTTATGAAAGTACTAAACTCATATGCACATACTCAGACACGAAAGAGAGAAAGAAAGAAGGAGAGCGAACGAGACGATTTCGACGGATAGCCCGCCGCCACTTTCATTGTCGCGCAATCGTAGACAGGACGTGAAAGTGGTTCGCGCTCATGAATATTAATGCGCCCGAGCGCGCCTTATTTTTTTATTATTTACGCGCGGCAGCTTCGGTGCCGCGGCCGCGCTTTTTGACACCTTAATAAGCGATTTTATCGCGCTCATGTCGCTTTAGTAGGAATCTCCTACAGTATTTGCATTCTCGCTGCGACGCGCGCGCTCGCGGTTTAACCAGGAGACTATATCTCTAAGCGTATATGCTGTGAGAGCTTGCGCTATTTGAAGATTAAGTTTGCTTGGTAGCGTACTGATTAGCATGATTATTGAGGCAATAGCGCGTGGAATTAGATCTGTAGATGAGGGGAAATGGCGCTGATTGCATTTAAATTTCTGTGAATTGGGCCGTTGCTTCTTACTGCGTTTTATTTTTAAACTATGAGCGTTAAATTAATGCTTTTTAAAAGTTCATCGCTTGAACAAACGATTTTATTAATACCAACATTAAAGAATTATCATAATTAATGACACTAATCATTTGTTCAAAGCACGCAACTTGACACCTTTTGAAACGGCACGTCAAACGGAACTAAGATCCTTATCCTCCCCAACGTTTCCATCCTCCGTCCGTTTCGCCACGCGCCGATCGCGTTATAACTTTTAAAAACCAACTTTCGATACTTATACATACATCAAGGCGTGAAAAGCAAGCGACAACGCGCGCACACTCGCCCGTCGCATTAACGTTTTGTAGGTCGATCGCGCATCGCTTTCGTATTCCGCGCGAGTTTTCCGAGCGCGCTGACGGAAGCGCTACACTTACGCGAAAGAGCCAAAATGCTCTTACGCAACTTGTGAAAGCAAACGGCTCGTTAGAAAAAATATTGTCCACGCCGCGCGTCCCTATCTTGCGAGATCGCCGCGTTTTCTGACGTGCGCCTTGCTTTTCTCAATTGCAGCGCTGAGAAATGGACTGGGCCGCAGATTGGCGCTTTATCTCGGAGGCGATCTGTTGCGGATTATGGTTAAGCTTTCCGAGCTGTGATATAATTGTACAGAGGATTACCATAAGGCTGCTGTGCTTGTTCGATATACTTATTTTGATAAATGCCGTAACGCGTGTCTAATGTGCGGTCCATTTTTCAAAGGCTTGTTTTCTTTCTTCTTTGAGGCTAGCTATTTTTCTTGGCGTTTAATAATTTTATGACTGTGCAGATAGTAAGCACTGCTTTTAAAGTCAGCATACACTTTCTCGAACTGTTTTGACTTTAAAAAGGAGCTTTAATATGCGGGCTGCGCGCTAACTGCGCTTTAATCCTTTTGAGGAAACTGTAAGTAAAATGAGCTATTGCGACAAGGCTCGTTGACAAACCGCGACCGATAATAGATCCAAGCCCAGCCAGCACTCGGCTCTAAACAATCACCCGTTCACAATAGCCTTTTCGACATTCCAGCATATTTTGAAAGCCGCGGCCATTGTCCCAGGCTCTCCGCCCCAATGTACTTTTAATTCGAAAAAAATGATTTCTCCGCATTCAGCTTTAAAACTCTTTTGTATTCCATTAATCGGAGAATTTCAGGCGTGCATACAGGCGCTTAGCGATTGCAAAGTACGTCCACGCATGTAGAAAACGGCTTGGCGCTTTCATCGGGATGATTTCGGAAGAGAAGAGGAGCACGCGCGCCTCGGGCGAAACTTTTCCAGCCGGGCCGCGGACACTTCTGCGACCCGCATCACGTACGCGCACCAGAATTAATGGGCCGGCCAGGCCAAGTCGCGCGCTGCCCGACTCCGGGGAGGCTCGTCCTCCTATAAATACTTTCGCACGCTATCATCCGGACATCAGTCTTACATTCGGCACTTACCGAACTACAACCCGGGTTCATCCTCGCTCGTAACCAAGCAAGACGGAAATGGCAGCTAAGGTGATCGGGGCTCGGCCTGGATTATTTTTCTTCTTCTATCATTTTGTGATCATCAGTGAATAGTGATTTTGTGTTCAAGTTCCAGAGTGCTATAGCTTTTTTTTTCTTTTTTTTTAATTGGTGTAATTTATTGGAAAATGTTTGCTGAAAACAAAATTTTTTATGATTGAACGTGATTTTGCCGAGTTTCACGGGACTGTAATTTTGATAAATCATTGAATGATAACATGTTAACCCTTAAGGGTTCGGAAAAGTAGTCAGCCATCATTAGGAGGTGTTAAAGCTTTGTAGTTACCGATCATTACAGATTCCTATTTTATCATTCAATTTTTAATTTCGAAAAAAAATTTCGTCGCGTTTTAATGTTTAGAAGAGTAAGTGAGAAAATATCGAAGCTTTCGAAATTGGATGAAATAGTTGGTCTTTGCAATTATTAAAATCTATAAGGGTATAATTTCGTCTTGAAGTATGTTTAATTAAAAAAGTGTTACCTAACTCATCTTAAATTTGTCACTTATTAAAAATGCATCAAGTATTGTAAAGCTTATATAAAGTAAATTATTCATAATTTGTCATTCTACATAAAAAACACACTCAGTATACCTATCACAGCCACATCCACTCAACAAACACATAACCTAACTTTTGTATCATCGACAGATCATCATCCTCGTCCTCGGCACGGCGCTCGGCCTCAGCCAAGCCAGCGTGATCCCCGTCGCAGCGCCGGTCGGCCTCGCCCCAGCTCCAGTGGCCTTCGGCCCAGCACCGGTCCTCGCCAAGGTCGGCGATTACGACCCCCACCCCCAGTACTCGTACGCCTACGACGTCCAGGACACCCTGACCGGCGACAGCAAGGCCCAGTACGAGACCCGCGACGGCGACGTCGTCCAGGGCAGCTACTCGCTCATCGAGGCCGACGGCACGAGGCGCGTCGTCGAGTACACCGCTGACCCCGTCAACGGCTTCAACGCCGTCGTCCACAGGGAGCCGGCGGTGATCAAAGCTGTGCCAGCCGCGCTACCCGCCGTCGTGCCGGCCGCCGTGAAAGCACATCCGTTTGCCTACCATCATTGACGGAAGGACGCAGAACGCATGCAGAGTTGTTGTATTATCAGTTTCTATATGCTTAGCCGCCTAGTCCCCTAGTCAGATGCGAGTTGTGTATATATATATTAGTGAGCGCGGTTCCGCGGTTTAAAGCGGGATCGCTGCTGTCAGCGCTTGTGGCGCTGATGCTATTTGCGCGACGAATGTAATCACTGTAATCGAGTATATGTATGCTTATAATAAATTTTTATACGAATTTAATACCTTCCCTTTGCTTTCTTTTCTTTATGCCTGTTGAACCGATTGTCTGATACCTGAAATTTTTGCCATCAACCAAATAGTTTTGCTATTTTTCTAACTATTTATGAAAGTAAAGTTAAATTTAAACACATAGTTATAACATAAATAATGGTAATTTATAATTTACAAATACTTTTAGAAACAGTATTGCAAATGAATAATCTTAAGTGTAGTAAACTGATCAGATAAACTTTATTTAATATTTTAGTTTGGATTTAATTAAGCACATAACAAGGACCTAACTAATATAATTATAGTATCACTAGATCCTAATTAGGATAAAATTCTGTTAAATAATGTTACATAATCGTGAGTAGAGTGTTGAATTAAATAATTATATAGATTCAATAGGTCTAACAAAATGAATAATTACAAAAACTAATTTTAATTTTCTGCAAGATTTATAATATTTTTACAGTCATATCAAAATAGAAATTTTATCAGCTAGATGGCAGCCTTAAAATTTTGTTAGGTCATAATTGTGCTATAATTTGAGCACATTTAATTGCTTATTTAGATATCATTATCATATTTTCAAAATCATTCGTATCATAAAAAACATTTTTTTCTACTGTATTATATAATTTAATTTTACATCAAACAACTAAAACTAAACAGTATCCTCAAAAACAAAGCATAATGTCAAAGGGTCATCAAAAGGCCGCGCCCCACGGCGTCTCAAGGAACCAAGCCAAAAGTTACCACACGCATTCGTACAGACCGCCTCGCATGTCATCCAAATAACCGCAAATCGTGCGGGGCATTTTTGCACGCTACCATGAAGCTTGAGCAATAAAATCGCCGCCGACTGCAAATGCCGCGCCTGACATTGGAATATCGTCGCCGATGGATTTATTCCCGCGACTTTCACTCATATAAAGCGTGCCTGCTGGATAACAATTATGCGTTACATATATATGTGTTCCAGACGCTCCAGATTTGCGAAGCTTGTGATTATGGGTAAACGGCGGATGTTTGAGCAGGCGATTGAAGGGTTGGCTTATTTTCCTTTAATTAGCGTGTACAATGATTGTCTCGTAAATGGTCTTGCGTATGACTTTATGAGATGACTTAATTATTTTGTTTTCATCGTACTGATCTTTGTAATGAAATACAGGTCTTCTTAGAGTAATATTATTTTTTTATATGCTATATTTATGTAAATAACTTCTACGATTTTTCAAACACTTTTACAAATAAATAAAAATATTTACAAGGTCATCCATGAATAGATGTATAAAGAAATCTTAACAAATTAATTTTGAATACTCTTAAAAATTAGAAACAAAATTTATAGATTTTGTATTAAATTTGTTGAAAAACAGTTCTGTTTATTGATTAGTAACAACCTGAACTAAGTTTACTGTTAAAATTTTTTTACAATGTTCTAGAAGCTTTGATTTTTTTCTTAAACATTCCTTTGAGTCCGACAGTTTGTGTAGAGTCAGTCTTGTAAGGCACATTTAAAACTCAATTTTGTGAATGCATTACGAATTCATTGTGAACAAGTCTGCTGTCTGGAATATTTACCTATATTATCATTTTTACTTATATTTTGTTTTACAAAATAGCATTTAGGTATGTTAACTGAATCTTTAAGCAAATTTTTTTTTAAATAAGAAAACCATAGTAGTTTCTTCTAGTTGAACTTTAAATAGCGTAAAAATTATTTTTTCTTTTAGGCTGAACTGAGAAAAAAAGAAATTAGACTATTAGGCGTCCAAAGACGAAATAATCTAAGTAGACTCATTACGTGCAATTACATTACAATTGAAAAAATGTTTATATGTTTATTACTCACTTGTAAAGCTTACAATATGTCAAATATTTTTGGTACTGAAGAAAGACTATTCATTTTTATTTTTATTCTATAATGTCAAGTTGCAAAAAGTCGCTTTAAATGCAATGAGAAACAATTAAAAATTTGAAGGTCGATAATAAAATTTAGTTTCATGTTCAAACTGTGAATATTAATGAATTTCTATTTTACCAATAAGTAAATATGTTCGTGTTATAAAGCAGAAATTCGATGTGTGAAAATGTGCCCCTGTGCAATCATGACCCGCCCTTCATATGGCTTTTATTTCTGTGACAAATAATGTTGCTGCATCATTATTTTTTTAAAGTTCTTTAATTAATTACTCCCGAAATGCGATACTATCGCAAAATAACAATCAACTGTTGCGCACTGACTTTCAGTTATTTATCATTAATATATGTATTATTTTTTTATATGTGTATCAGCAATTCTATTAAAATATCTTAAATAAAAGAACATATAAATAAATTTTGAAAAAATATATAATATACTCCAGACTAATTCTTCATTTTGAAGTTTTGTACAATAGCCAATTAGGTAATCGTTAATCCAATAAGTACTCGACATCAATCGAAAATAATCGTAATATTATACAGAAGGTTCAAATACCTCTACATAATATCCAATCTAACACCAGTCTCTAACAAAAGGATAAAATAATTCAAAAGCCTGTCCGTCTATTTATTATTTTTATCAGATCGGCAGTATAATTTGTACAAATAATTAAGCCATTAGATAATCGCCTAAGTTCACTTGCTGTGTAAGGACTTCAGGTTAATCAACCAGTTGATTATCGACCTGATTAGAATGGACTTGGCGCTATGATGTTGTTATTGCAACACTATCGAAAAACGTGAACTTTACGAACAGATCTTGAATGAACATTGCCAAATTTGATTGATATTGATATATGCAAGACTGTTTAAATTAATGACATAAGAACTGTTTTAAAATGAATTTTTGAAATGCAATTTTCTTATACTAATTTATACTGAGCCTATCAAATTTTGAACAAGAAAAAGAACTTTTTTACTTTTTAATCAAATGTATCTACAACTATTATTTTGATGAATTAATTTTTTTCTAAGTAGTCGAAAATTTGCAGTTACTCGAAAAATTCTTTTTCAACTAATAATAAGATTATTAAATCCTTAAGAAAAACACGTAAACTGAACAGAATTTTCGAATGAAAAAAGATATAAAGGGTGGTGATAAATCATCATAATCTTTCGTGAATGTTTAAGAAAATCTAGGATAATTGTAATTTATGGTATTTTAAAAACTGATGTGTAATGTTAATTTATGCAACTTACCATGAAAATTCAATCTTAAAATAACTTGAATCTCTACAGCCCATATGACATTTTATTTTTATTTGAGATTTAAAGAAATTTATACCTTTCAATATCGCATATTATCAAGTTATATACAAGCCTTATAAATATATCACAGCCAGAGAATCCTTTTTCATTGAAACTCCTACATAATAAATTAAATCACAACCATCCAAAACTATACTCTTATCAACTATTTAGATATAAAGTTAGCACACTTAACTGCCAACAATAGACCTGGCAACACACCGACCTCCTTAAAAAGCTCCCAAATCGTCCAACCGATCGCCTATCCCTCAAAATTCCAGTCAAGAATCTCGACTCTTCGCAACACTGGTAATCGTAGACAAGAATCACACACGAATCGCGCCGAAACGAAGCGTATCGATTGGTATAGCCCGCGTAGCGATCGGTTTTCGAGTCGCGTATTAGGCGGCTCGCGGTCCGAGCTGACAGACAAGCCGCGCGCAATATGAAGAAACATATGTACATGAGAAGCGAGCGCGAGCCGGGGCCGCCCGCGCAATTCGCCGCTCGTGCACAATACATAGTTATGAGGAGGTCACCGAAACGGAGAGAAGAGAAGGACAGGCAGGCTAAAAGTTTATGCGATTGTGCCTAGGTGGGGGCGGATTTGCACGAGACGGATGGATGTGTGCAGGAGGATTTGTGAGAGTGTGCCTGTAAGTGTGTGTCTCTCGGTATGGCCTAGGCCTTTTACACATGTGTCGCATAATGCCGACGACGACGACGACGCGCATCCCGAGTATAAAAGAAGCTACGATCTTACCCCGAGTCATCAGTTCTCAAGTGATCCTCTCGCTAAGAAACATGGCTTGCAAGGTAGGCGGCTCTCCTGGCTCAGTGATTGCTTCTTTTGCTTTTCTATTCTATTATTCTGTTTTGCGCGCTGTCGTTCGAGCCATTGCTTTCTGAAGATTTCATTAAGATACGGGCTTCTGTTTTATTGTTCTTTTGATTCTGGATTTTATTCGCCGCTGCGCTAGCTCCGGATTACGTGTTGTAAATTAATAGTTTCATTGTTTATCATATTATTCAATTATCAAGATTACCGTTCTTTCATTCATTTAAATAATGAAAAAGTTATTATAGAATTTATCTCCAATTTATCGACACATTTTTTCTTCTATAAGTATATTACTATACGGATATCAATAGTCCTGCCGACAAATTACCTAATAAAAACATTCCACCCATCTCTCCACAGTTAACAATCCTGCTGGCAGTGGTGGCCGTGGCCAGGGCCGCGGTGGTCCAGGTGGCCCAGCCGGTGGTAGCCGCCCCCGCCATCCCCGTAGCCGTCAAAGCCGAGGAGCCCGACGCGTACCCGCGCTACAGCTTCGCCTACGACGTCCAGGACTCCATCACCGGTGACTCCAAGGCCCAGTACGAGAGCCGCGACGGCGACGTCGTCCAGGGCAGCTACTCCCTCATCGAGGCCGACGGCAGCCGGCGCATCGTCGACTACACCGCCGACCCCGTCAACGGCTTCAACGCCGTAGTGAGCCGTGAGCCCGCCGTAGCCGGTGTAGCCGTGGCCGCTCCCGTGGTCCCGGCCGTAGCTGGAGTCGCCCCAGCCAGACCCGTCAGCGCGGCTCCCCCCGCGGCGCCCCAAGTACCCAGCTTCGGCCCCGACTCCGACGTCGAGGTGCTCGACGCCCGCTCTGGTCCCCTGACCCGCCAACGAGACCAGCAGGGAGAGCAGCAGGGAGAGTTCCAGGAAGAGCAGGAAAGGCAGCAGCAGCAGCAGCAGCCCAGGAACGGCAGAATCCAGGACCAGCGGCAACAGCAGAGGATCAACGTCGGCCAGGTGCCCGTCAGAGCAGTAGCCGCCCCGGTCCCTGCTCCTGTTCCCGCCACTAGTGTCATCCAGAGGTTCGTCGCTGCTCCAGCCGCCACGCAGATCCAGCTCAGCTACCCGGCGTACTCGGCCTACACAGCCGCCTACACGTCGCCCCTTGCCTACACGGCGCCGATCGGCGGCCTGACTTACACCCTCGTCTGAGCCACCACCAGCAGTTGTTTTTTTTTCTTTATCGCGACTCGTGAATCTCATCCGTTCAAGTTTTAAAGGAGGCATGGTTGCAACAGCAGGGCTTTTCTGAATGGATAAGATTTTGTACGAGTCATTGTAATTAAAGTTTGCCTGTTTGTACAGAAGTGATAATAAATATAGTAAGCCTGTTCGAAACTGAAAAATAGCTGGGTGTACTTTATTCATGTCGACCTTACCCTGTGCGATTTACGCACGCGATGACTCGCTCAAATGAGCGGGGTTATTTGTGATGATTTACGTTAACCCGTTGTAGTCGTTAGTAAAGCTCTCTCTGACTTGGATTTATTTGATGATAAGAAATATTATAATTTTTTTTTATTAAACATTGAAATATAGAATCATAAGATTGAATGAGGTAAATTAGTTTTAAATATTATCTTTGATGAGAGTCTTAAAGTTGTATTAAATACTACAGTATTATGTTTATGAAAACAATCATACTGTCATACGATTGAAAATTTATTAATTTCGTAGTAAAATGAAAAGTCAACGAATTTAATAAATTCATTATAATCAAGAGTGGTAAATCGACTCAATTAAATTCCGATAACTGCACAATAAATAATAAAAATTAAATTTTTTGTTTTAAAAAAAAAATTATTTAATGACAAAATTATTAATGATTTGCATTTATTCAATTTATAATGAGCCGATATTTCAGTCAATTTTACATACATTATTTATGAATACAAAGTCAATTATAAAATGCATTCAAGTATAACTCATATACGCAATAAACTCTTTTATTTTATTTAGACAGTGTTAACCGATATAATTGATATTTTATTAAACCAACATTACATAAAGACTATTATTGCATTTTTTATATCAAGTAATCAAAATTTAACAACAATTTAAATAATTTTAATACCCACCAAGCGATAAAATAACGTGCACCCAACGGCATATACAGCTCGAGTAGCCCGAAAAACAGATACTTAATTTTAACGCCACTGTCACGCTCCCGCCTTCATTATCCCAGCCACTCGCTAATTAACGTCTCCCAAGCCTCCAAAGCAAAAAGGCCCAAAAGTAAAATCGAACCCACACGCGTGAATCACTCCGGCCCGCTCCAATCAAAATTCCACAATGCGCTTCCCGTAACCGCACTGCGCGCAATAAACCATCCCAAATCGGGCTTGCCCACTTACCCAATATATCGATTCCTCGAAGCTTCTACCTGCAACCAACGCCCGTACATATACCTATACAAACCAACGCAGGGGTCAGAGGCTCATATACACACCGTGACATAATCCCAGCGACCTCGGGTACATAGCCGCATCACCGTTACGTTATATCACGCAAGCGCGCGTCTTCGGAGCTGTCAGGCCGAAGAAAAGCGATAGCTCTGAGGCGCGATCGGAATATTGAATCCGTCTCTGTACGCGCTCGCGCCTGTCCGGCCTGCGTAATGGGCCGTTTTGTTATTCTTATGAAGCCGGCTTTTCTTCGGGGTTCGTATGAAAATTGCGCCTCGCCGCTTTCGAGATCGTTGGTTTGCCTTTTTTTTTCAACGCTCGAGGACGCACGTGTGCGCGTGTACGTTGATATGATGTGGGCTTGGATTTGGGTGGAATGTTTTTTTTACTGCGCAATTGCCGTGCGTGCCCTGATCTACTTATGAGAGCTGGGCGCGCGCGAGGCTCGTGTTGTTTTTCGTGGATTTGAGAGGATTATTGGTGCTTGAGGAGCTTGTCGGACGGTGATTTATTGGGACTGTTGGGGATTAAGAGATTGGATTATTGATCTAATTAGAATTGGCTGTGTTGAAAGAGTTGGAGCAATAGAAGAAATATTTTTTTAACCCCATATTTGGTTGCGTTATAATGATTTTCTTTTTACAGCTAGACCGTTGTAGAAAAATAATTAACTGATTTTTAATATTTCATTACTTGTAGTAAGTTCTTATATTATAATTGCTGTATTAAGTATCGATAATCGCAATAAAGTTTAATTTAAAATAATATTTCAAAAGTTTTATCAAAATGATTTTTTTATTCTCCAACAAACTTTTAAAATTAATTCATACTTTTGAAAATAGAAAGAAAGAGTTATAAATACTATTATCAGTTATCGAACCATCTTTCTAATCAAATCAAATACTTTATTAAATCTAATAATCTATAAGTACCAAATGTTCAATTAGCAACTCAAAGATTCAAAGTCAATAGAACAAAGGGGCAAGGTTTCAAGAAACAAGAGTGCAGGAATTTCAATAACATCGATCAACTTTATTAACAAAAAAAACCATCGTGCCGACCTATTTACAATGAGATATTAATCGAATTAAAGCGCTTATACATAGTTACAATGCTCTGTACAGATCACCCGTCAGTTATGTGCGTACGAAAATGAAACTTGCGACACCGAATTCCCCGACCTAAACGGCGTAAGCCGCGTAGGTCAAAGGAGCGTTGAGCCTCGTGGCTACGGCTCTGGGCAGAGCGTAGGACTGGTAGACCGGCGCGGCAGCCACGGTCCTGGCGAACACTGGAGCAGCGACTGGAGCAGCAGCAGCCACGGTCCTGGCGAACACTGGAGCAGCAGCAGCAACTGGAGCAGCAGCTACGGTTCTGGCGTACACCGGGGCAGCAGCTACGGTCCTGGCGTACACCGGGGCAGCAACTGGAGCAGCGGCTACGGTCCTGGCGAATACTGGGGCAGCAACTGGAGCCGCGGCTACGGTCCTAGCAACGACTGGAGCAGCAACAGCAACTGGAGCAGCAACAGCCTTAGCTGCGATGATTGGTGCAGCGGGCTCAGCGACGACGGTCTTGGTGACAACTGGGGCAACGGCTGCGACAGCTGGCTCACGGTTGACGACAGCGTTGAAGCCGTTGATCGGGTCGGCGGTGTAGTCAACGATGCGCCTGGTGCCGTCAGCCTCGATGAGGGAGTAGCTGCCCTGGACGACGTCGCCGTTGCGGGTCTCGTATTGGGCCTTGCTGTCGCCGGTCAATGAGTCCTGGACGTCATAGGCGAAGCTGTACTGGGGCGCAGCGTCAAAGTCCTCGATCTTAGCGAGGACTGGGGCTGGCGCCGCGGCCACCGGGACAACCGCTGCTTGGATCGTGCTGATGCCAGCGACGAGGCAGAGGACTAAGAGGGTCTGTAATTTATTGAGAATTTTCTTAGATGTAATTGGTTGAGGCTAAGATTAGACTTGAGTGAATTTACTGTTAATTTACGTTTTGAACTTTTTCATTTTAGAATTTGCTGGAAAAACGA
>JAPYZA010002123.1:0-18785 GCA_030522685.1 Eupelmus azureus | reverse complement strand
GTTAAGGGAGCTCGTAAAGTGCACTTTTCCAATTTCGACTACCGAAACTCGTTGGTTGCGAGGGTGAATCAATTTCAGGTTTACAGGTCGAGGAATTTTTATTTCGATTATAATTGAGTTTTTGAATATTTCGTCAATGTAAATGAGCTTTTTTTAGGCGAGTAACCAGAGCTTTTTTTTACTTTAGTAAATAATGTCTTGCTCAAAGTTATTTTTGCAAGATTTGGATACATGCGTACACTGAAAAAAATATTAAATGCTCAGTTAAAATGCTTTGAATCAATTAAACTTTTATTGTCAGGATTAAATTATTTTTCTCAGTGTAGCCATTTAACAACTTTATTTATAGTTACGATTTCATTTTGGGAAAATTTTTTAAAATTAAAGAAAATGTTTTTTGGTAAATAATGAAAAACCAAGCACAATTTTTTATTACAAACAGTTCACACGTGTCTTTATACAATCACACTATTATGAGATAAGAAATTTAACGACACCACTCAACTGATCTTCACTATTTTACGATCATAAAAATTTTTCTCAGCCTAGTGCATCGCCTTAGAAGGCAGTCATCTGGCCATCGTCAATCTCACAAGTGCGTTTTATAAAAAAAAGACCGCGCGTATTATGTGTACACCTAAAAAAAATCTGAAACGACCGTAAGAATTTTAATAGGACCGTTCAACAAGTCGCCCGGCGCGAAATATAATTTTAGTATCCCTCACCCACTTTCTTATCCAAAACTATACCGCTAATGCAGTCCCACGACATCGCTTTAGCGGTACTTTTAATTCCCGAGAGGATCCAATTAAGCGTCTTCTTTTTTTCGCGTAATTATCGGCCGAGGAATAAGGACTGGGATACGCTAATTATTTTCTTTACTCTCTTAGATTTTAATCTCTGAGGCTGAGCACGGATGACTTTCGAACTGTTAGAGGCTGGCTAAGCGCCTGCAAGTGTGTGAGATTCTACCTTAAGATCATGTATCGACCGCGCGCCAAAGTCCCTTTCTCCTTTCTCGCGGACGGCAATGCAGCGGCCTGCTGTACCGAGTACCAATTAGGAAGAAAGTCTGTTATATACAAAATGTGAAGTTGCAATGCGGCAACGTTTTTATATGTTTTTATGTATAAAAGAAGAAAGTAATATTGATGTGGTTTTGTTACCCATTCTCGTTTTATTTTTATGCAAAATTTAAACAAAATTTAGTTTTTATTTAAAATTGTAATTATTTCAATTTTAGAAATTAATTTCTGTATAAAACGGAAAATTGATTATATTCTATTATATAAAAAGAAATAAGTCAATTAGTTATAACTAACAATTAAAAACGTAAAATAAGATAAATGTTCATTAATTATGATAGTTTATCTATATTTTTTTGTTTCTAATTGTTATTTATAACTAATTGACTTATTTCTTTTTATATAATAGAATATAATTTATTATTATAATTTATTAATCATGCGATTCCTATTCTTCAAATAAATCCATAAACACATTCATCAGACGAATAAAAGTATTGTGCATTAGGAAAACCGAGATGCATACCACTTCTTGGCCAGCGATTGTTTACCCTTTGAAAGGCGAACGCATTGTACTTGCCATCTTCGCTCTGTCTCCATTCTTCGTAAACCAACTATTATATAGAGCTTTTATCTAACCCACCTCATATCTAAGGATCTCCCTCTGTAATATCCGCGTGAAACCTAATCCAAGGCACTCGTCTATCGATCACGTTTGAGTTCCCGTTTCACGATGCATTGCACCTTTCTTCCATAATAACTTCACTTTTACTATCTTTTTTGGATGTGTTTTTGCATGTATAGGTAATGTTTGACATAAAATATCTGAATGTAGTATTAAATATATTCATGAGATATTATAATAATCAAACTTTTGTTGAATATAAAAAAAATGGATAGAATAACTTGGGAACACACCAAGATTATTTTTTTAATAGGAAATAAAATTAAAAAATGAATTAAAAATTTTAAAAATTTATAGAAAACAGATATTTATTATAATATTTTATTTAAAAAATTTTAGTAATAAATTTTATAAAAAATATACGTACAAACGTATTAATTGTAATTGATCGCGCACTGAGCCGATTCTCAATCGATTTCAAGCTTATTTCAACGCAACCATCAGAGCTGTAGCCCAAAATGCATTTAATGAAGTGTCTCAGATTCATCTCGCCATTTGAGAAGCTGATGATTTGATATACGTAAACTGCATATAGATTCGTGCTGCACTACGTCAGTAAGCCGGGTAGTTACATACAGCTGGCTTGGTCCAAATGGATTAGCAATGATCCCGTCCAGTAAACGTGCAAACACACGATATCAACTCATCTCGTCTGGCTGAAAGACTATTTCTGCGAAGGCACACAATCAGTATTAACTTTTTTTCAACCAAACGAAAATTATATTAATATATGAAAAACTTTCCCAAACTGTGTTTTTTTATGTCCGGAAGTCTATCCAAAAAGTCTTTTACAACTTTAAAAAATTATTGACGTTGCCAGAGAGCAGATGTAGCAGGGGCAGCGTGTATCAATGGCCTCCTTGTTTGAATCTGAGCGTCGCCGCGCCGGATGCGCTAACCAATCCCCGATATGCGCTCCCGCTTCAATTATGCAAAATCATGCCTCACGATACCCAGCGATATGATCCTATTCAACGTCCAATTTAAACTACTAAAGATACGTTAAAAATGCTATAGTTTAGGAATTATTAACGCTCTGATAAACCACACCGTTACTTAACTAAATTTAAATCCTTAATAGCATAAATCCAATTCAATGCCTGATCAAATTACGACTTCCATCCGTCTCATACATATTTACTTTAAAACTCGGCAAACATTAAAAAAAGCCACATCCTGCATCGCAGCTAACAAAGAAATCCATATTTTCCATACAAGTCCTTTCAGACGATATTGGTCAGAAAAGTTATATACACACCCACACGCGGGCGTACGCACACTCACACAGAGTTTTCAGTCGCGGATCCAACCGCCAATAGCCGTTGGCATCCCCCTTTTATATCCTGCATATATACACGCAGCCTGTGCGCTTCGCGTATATAGGTTCTATTCAGCGTCAAAGTAAAGGGCCCTGGTATTCCGCGTCATATCCTCGCCTCTCTTTTGCCCGGCCGAGCCAACTTTCCAGGAGACACGATCCATTCTGCGGATCATCGATCATCGCTGTTCTGCGGCCCGTCGCGCCTGCCCGATTCCCTATCGCTCGCTCGTCCACTTGGCTTCGAGCTCGGAAAATTTTCTTGTGCCGAAGGTGCTGTTCAATTAGGGAGAATGTACATTGGAGGTGTATGAAAGTGGTTAGGGTGATAGGGAGCTGTTTGAATCTTGATGTATTTTCGGTTTGTTTCTAAAAATGTATACATATTTTTATTCTAATTATTTTGGTATGTATTACAGCAGGACTGCGCTAAAATTATTCAAATAAACAAAGGTTAATAACATAGATTCGAGCTATTTTTCTTTATTAATAATTCGATGATCTATTCATATAAAGCAGATTGGGTTACATACTGTAATTACACATTTAAAAACCACAATATTTAAAAAATTATTCATGCGCAAGCACCTACCTTCCAATCTAGCCCCACGGTCATAACGTGCACACACGCCGTCTCCCCTGTCTCATTAACGTATTATGCATTGCTCCGTTTAAAAAGTTTGATCGGTTTTGCCAGTGGGGATCCACTCGTCCGGTCGAAGAGTTCCTCGCTTCGATTAGCGTTTCATACGCGCGCGAGCTGCGATTTGAATAATTCGCCGCTCTCTTGCTTCTTTACCCCTGAGGCAAGCGAAGCGCGGGAATGACGGAGAGAGAAAGAGAGAGAGAGAGACGGAGAGATTCGCGAAGTTTGCGAGTAATTGGATATCCGGCCGGTATAATTAATTGATCGGTCGAGAGATTAGTGAGGAATTGCGGCGCCGCCGCCGCGAATTGGAATTAATGGCCGATACGAGCGCGGATCTTTGCTCGTGCTTGTCTTGAGCGTGATTCCTGCGGTCGGTAAGTATTTTTCCTGATTTTTCGCGAGTTTTTGAGTTCGCGTTGTTATAGAGGGAGTTTTGGGATTGCAATAAATTTTGATTGTTTGCAAACTAAGCGAGGCGGTCAGTCTGAAGTGACAAAGCCACAGGTTGATGGATGATTCCCATCGGTACCGAGGATATCGGTCACGCGTCACTGGCACTGAACAAATTGATCAATTCCCTGGAAATCGAATTAGAAGATTTTCCAGAAGTGATAGAAGAATACAGATTATTTTTATTAAACAATTTGTTACAAAATCAAGTTTTAGTTGAAAAAAAAAATACTTGCCTTTTAAGTGACGTCTTAGCAATAATAAACAGTGTCAAGCATAATTATATTATAAAAAGTAAATATTATCTTATTACAAATACGTAAAAATTTATTTCTATGAATTTCAAATTTTATTTCATACAAAAGAAAATTTATATATGATTTCACTTTTTCTCATATTTTATAAACATCATTCTCAAAAACATAAAATCATTCAAGCATAACTCAAAAAGAATTAAATTTCAATATGAATCATTTCTCCAAATATAATATATCCTGATACGCAATTTATTGATTTGCGAGTACTAGCGCGCCAATCTTTACAACCCCACCCCTCTCCAGCTATGTCACGGCTCCTAACAAGGACAAGTTCCTGTCTCTGGATCACAGATTTTTATGAAACTTCTGCAGATCTCTTTTGACAACAAATGATGTAGAAAAATGCTTTCAGCTCGATTTTATAGACCCTCTATTCCTACGAATATGACAAGCAATATTTTATACTATCCTATAAATCTACAATTTATAATTTAGCTATATTTATTTCTAGTTATCAAACTTTAATTTAAAATTTTCAAATAATTCAGCACTACTTTTAACTATGATTGATTATCCAAAATTATCTATATCAAACTATAAGTATTCTTCCTATAATTTGGTGCCAGAAGTTACCTCCACAAATTCCATAAAAAACCATAATAGGGAGACCGGAACCTCTCCTTGTAAGTAGGAATATTGCAGAATTGATATACGAGAAAGCGCGTGTCAAAGTATTTGTGCGAGAGTTTCCCATGTCGCGAAAACGAAAGTCACGCTGCTGCTGCTGCTGCACGCTCCGGTGCGCAACTACGTGAGCGTTTGATTTATAAATTCCACGTCGGCAGCTTTTTCATTTGCCCTCTCGCCTTTCTTTCTTGTTTGCCTCGGAAGAAAAAAAGTATGCACGACTCGTATTCATTGATGTGAAGGGCGAGTGTAGCGAGCAATACTCTGATGTCAATGGGGTGGGAAACTGAGTTATCCTTCTGTCTTGTTGTTTTGTTATTTAATTGGCCGTGGGTCTCTTTTTGAGACTTCAATATGCCATATGTTTTCTTGTTTTGATTTTTATTCACTTTAGTTAGCATTTATACCACACTCACCCATCCTTTGTAGAAGCAGAAGAGGTAAAGTGTAAAAATTTGTACTACTTGTATTTTTCTTTAGAGAAAAGGTTGAAGGGAATCGAATAACGTCCATCCGCTCGATATCTATATATCGAGGATGAATATTAAATCGAATGCATTTGTTAATTATATTTTAAAGGAGCTTTATTACTAATTCTTAGGGCTACGTACTTTGGGCAGCGTTTGGCAGGTTTTCTATATTCCCTTCCATAATTCGTATATATACTGTTTTTCATCATATCCGTTTTGAAAATACCACCTTTACGATTTGGAGCTGGAGATAAAAGAGGAACTTTCGGCTAGGGTAAGGTGAAAAGTCCTTTACACCAGGTTCATCGATGTAAATTGTATGTAAAACTAATATTATACTTATCTACAAATTTCAAAAATTATTGCTAAATTCTATTTCCGATATTGAATGGGGTTCGAAAATTAATATTTACCGACCGAATAAACATCGTAAATAATTGTTAGAAAAATGTTTACAACTTAAGAAATATAATAATCTGTGCAAAATCAGTTTATTGAAACAAAATTGATAATAATTATTAATAATGTACTTAATTATAATTAATTATTGATAAGTATTAATCATTGAGAAGCCTAGTTATCCTGAGAAAGAAACATTTGCTAAATATGGTCAAGTTTGCAATACTCTCACACTTGACTCCAATAACATTCTCTTTTCTACAAAAGGAAAAAAATTAAAGTAACAACCTAGCAATAAGAGATGAAGAGCAAGAAAAGATCCGAAGCCAGACCAAAAAAAAAAGAAGCAACCGGCGCACAGGACAAAGAGTAGAAAAAGCCAAGCTGCACTCGGGCGCGCGAAAGAGAAAAATGAAGGGAGAAGAGAGGAAGAAAGAGAAAGTCGCGTGATGGCATCCCCTCGGCCGGCTAAATAAATTACTTTAGCTTATCAGGAGTAATAGCAACGAGAGAGTCCGCGGGGCGACCACGACACAGATTGGTTGGCGCGGGACACGCGAATTAAAAGTTATACAGACACCCTCGAGAGAGTGGGGCGCCTCGCGACGTAGCCGCAACAGCTATACACGCATATAAACTCGAGGAGAGAAGCGTACGAGTCATAAGCGGCTGCGAGGGAGGGCGAGAGGAATTTGCATCGGCGCGAACTTGAGAATTGAAAAAGTTTTGGTTCTGCCGTGTTTTTTGCCGAGCTATCGGATTGGAATATCTTAGGTGTTGGCGGGGAAAAAGTTTCGCCGGGGGGGAGAGGAGGGAGAGCTTAGTCGCTGTTTTTATGGGCCATTTTACGTTCGAGCGGTACACTGCGCTGTTTGCGGAATAACCTTCGTTGAATGGACGCTTAAAGTGCGCTTTATCGATAGTCGCGCGCGCGAGCTTGGCGAGTGGATGCGAAACGTGCGAGCTGCGTTTAGTTTTGCCGTAGCCAGGGTTTACTTGGAGGTATATGCGTGTGTTTGCGTTGGATATTCGATAATTATATGTTGAGGATATAGTTTTCCGAGCTCTGTAAGTTTCGAAATTTATGGGCGATTTTATCGATGTTAATATTTTTACATATACTTTATGGCTAGAAAAGTTACAACGTAATGCTGAAAACAAATGGTACATTGTCAAACTAGTGCACTAAGCAGACTTTTTTTTCTTTAATATAGATGACATACCACGACTGTCCGTAAAACACATGCTTAACGCACTAGTAGTGTAGTATTTCAAAATGAAAGGCACGCGAAGTTTTACGCCGGAATCAATTGAGTTTGGGCACATGGTATATATATGATATAAATATTCAATGCACGAAATATTAAAATTTTAACATTCAAAAAGGTGTATAATGTAAAAATAAAAAAAATATAATAACAAATGTTTGCCACATTGAGAGAAGAATGTTTGGAAAAATTACAGACTGGGAAAATCTAAATTTTGTTATAATCATTACTAAAAATTTTTAAATTAAAAATAAAATACTGCAAAAATACTATATTATATTTAAATACTATTCCAATATACAAATATCGATATTTAGTAATGCATTTTTTTCATAAACCAAGTTCAACATAATATTTCCGGCAAGCATTTATCTCAAATTATTTGGAAACACCGATAATTAACAATTAATGAGTTCCTACAATCTAACAAAACAATTAGCATTCTCAATATATCTGATCTAAAATTACTCCAGCATAATTGTACCGTCCCTTAAGCTTTTATTCGCTCAATAATTCGCATCCCGCTATTTATAAGCCATATTTAACTACAGGAAATGTTCCGGATGTAAAGCAGCTCGTTGGTATTAATTTTAGATCACATGAAATAAATCAAATTACTATCCACGAAATTGTCAATTTCACTGCCGTTGGGTCATCGACCTCCTCGAGAGATCTCCTCAAAATCTTCGTCCTCGCTCTTTCTCGTTTGTTCTCAGAGCGGAGGCAAAGGCGCCTACCCAAGCCTTACGTATATTTATTGCTTTAATTCGGCCGCGGGGAGAATGGTGGGGGTGACTACCGAAGGTTTAAGCCATCGTATTTATGTCTTATCCTCCGGCCGGATAGGCCACTCAGTAGGTATATAGGTTTTCGCTCGGTTGGGACAGCTTTGGACAGTTTCCGTATAAGGTCTGTTCTTACGGGATATCTTTTGCTCGGCTCGGCACCTTCTTTCGCGTTTAATTGTTCTCTATGACCCTGGCTAATTGCAATTAACTGGGAATTAATTATTAATTCGGCTGTGCGCACTGTGCTCGTTTCTTCTTCAGGGTGAGATGCAGGAAGAGGAATGAGAAGCGGAGAGGAAAAGAGAGAAATGAAAAAATGAGAAGAAGCGTGGAAAGTTAAAATCTTGACCGAGATGTACTATTTGCTGTTTTTTGCGGGGTTTTCATTGCTGGGGATAATTTTATTTTCATTAGAATCCAACAAAGAACAAATTGCAATTATTTAATAATTTTATTTTATTTTATTCTACGTGGATTCCTTTTTTTATATTAATTTAATGAATATTAAAATAAATTCATCATTAACTTGTTTAACAGAAAGAGAAAAATTTGTTATTATTACTGTATTTGATATGAATAATATTGAACATAATTACAAAGAAAGCAAAAATTTCCAACATGCACAAAAATTGAATAAGAATTGGGACATTTCAGTGCAGATCGGCAACTTTACGATTCAGATTTTGGCCACAAGAATTACTGGACGTAAGACGGCCGCTTACCCCTAGAATCGCCGTGCTTACTTTACGGGAGGCGTACGAAGTTGCACGGGCAGGGCGACTAATACCGCTCTCTACGCTTTCGTGTTAGGAGAAGAGGGAAGGGGGAGTTAAGTTAGGGGTCAGATTATACCGAGAGAGGTCCGGGGAGCGTGAAAACCGCACGCGCCTTCGGTGCACCGTTAAGGGCCGGCTGGTGGACGCACTCACGTTGATAGAATTGTCGCAAGGTATTTTCGGGTTGGATTAAGTACAGAGGGATGTGTTCACTGGAATGGTTGGCTAAATCTGTTCTTAAAGTTAAGGCTTTGAAATTTTGCTATTGGAAGATAAAAATTTGATTTGTAAGATCATTTTATTTCTAGAAGATTCAAGAAGTTGAGTGAAGAAAAGCAATTTTGGTAAAGTATATTTGCACTCATGTAACTCTATATCTGAAAATCTACGATAATTGTAACATTTAACGGAATTCTAAAAATGTAACCGTACACTGTGGCACTCATTCAATATTATACAAAAAAATTTTGCATTCCTGTAAACCACCCACATACACAGTTGCAACAAACATTCCAGTTATCTCGATAAATCATATCAAGCGCAGTTCAAAGGAGCAAAAAGAACTTAGCACTATCTCTCTCTTTCGTGCGCGTGTGACAAAAGCGCGGAATTTTCTCATCTACTGATAATTCTCATCTGTGAAATCACAATTGTCTTTGAGTCCGAGCGCCCAAAGGCGCGCTCTCGGACAGAAGCGCACGCGCGCGAGCAAACAACGCCGCTTAATTTTCAAGCGGAGTTATGTAAACTACACGTGGCTCCTTTCACATTAATTTGATTTGTGGACTTGAGCCATTTATGCATGGAATGAAAGAGCGAGCGAGAGAGCGAGAGAGAGAGAGAGAGAGAGAGAGAGCTAGTGCGAAGGTGCATTCTACAATAAGGCTAGTCCGTTCTGTGTGTTTCCTGGCCCACCACGCTTCCCCTTATTGCTTTCGCTAAACTAACATTTCGCATTAATCACGGTAATGCAACACGTTCCGTTGCGGAATGGTGATTAAAGAATATTTTAGATATGCGTTTGATAATTAAATTATATATTAAAATGTTGTTAGTTTAATGCATTTAGTAAACAAAATTTTTCATCGCAGAAAAAAAAATTAAATTTTCTTTGTGTAGTTTATTATTCTTAGAACTACTTTGAAAAGCAAATTAGTTTTTTAAGCTAAAAACCTTTCAAGTTCCAAACTAATGAAATAATTCTAATGAAAATTCCTCTTCTTTAAAAGCGGAATATTTTCCTGGACATCGCCCTAAGAATTTTTAAAAATACATGTTATTACGTTACGTGGAAGCAAAGAGGAAATAACTCTGGGTGAAGGAATCAAACACAGACCACAATGACATCCACCTACAGAAAGTGACATTATGGTATTTCTAGAATGCGTTGCGACGAGCGTTGGACATCTTTCCAGTAGACACACACACACGAATGCACGCACGCACACACATACATACACTAATATACACGCATATACGGACGCGAATGTGTCTGCGCGCGCGCGCGAGAGAGAGAGAGAGAGAGAGAGAGAGAGATACGCTTTAACATACTGGAAGATATAGCCAAAGTGAGGAGGTTGATTCGCGATGTCTTGCATAACTGTTTTGGTGGATTGCTTGTTTCAACTGGATTATACAGGATGCCTCGGAGGGACTCCTAGTATACATTATGTTAATATAATATTCAATGCACAGGTTGCGGACTGTTAATAACAAATGCGGAAAGTATATCGAAAATGTTGTCCACGAGCTGAGCTCTACATATGTTAATACGTATGTTGTTATAGTGGGTTTAGAATAACTTGTTTCTTAAGTGTGAAAGATTTATCGGGATCACCTTATTTTGTTAATATTTTATACTGGATATACCTAAGTAAACGGTGTGAGAAAACGTTTTTTATTACTGAATAATACCATAACAAAGTCGAATCCACGTCACTAAATGGCCTTAATTCAGTGAGCAACTTTGAGTTATTCGAACGCCTGGTGAGATGGTCAAACAAGGTTGAAACCTCTTTCTTTCCCCAATATCGAACACAATTTTTACATATGCCTTGTGTTAAACAACAAAATTAAACAATAAATTAATTGTTTATAGTAATATTATGGTTTTTGTAAAATTTCGAAGCTAATTAACGTTAATTTTGACCGTACTTTAATCCAGCCGTAGTATTTGGGAAATGTTTAATGCCAGAAACATTCTAACGACTTCAAACGAACAGGTTATTTATTGGTTTTGTTATTTGCTAAAATAATTTAGTATTTTGTTACAAAGGCGATAAAATACCTTTAATCCATTAAGCGTAGAAAAAGAGAGGGTCCTAATTTGCATCACTTATCATTATTATCATTATTATTGCATCACACGTACTCTACATATGTACAGCAAAAGAAAGTAATTTGCAGCGATTACAGCTCCGATAGATATCAAATATAGGCGAATGCATAGCACAATCTGTAATCAACATGAAACGATGGCAGTCAGTAAATGTATCAGCACCAGCCCACGTTCAGACAGAAATAGAATGGTTGCTAGGTGGCCAAAAACACTCTCAGCTTCACTTGAAAATAATTTCAATTCAAGACGGAATACAAGAAAACCTTAATGAAATGTAATATGTGAGAGTGAGAGAGGGAGGGAGAGAGAGAGGGATAGAGAGAGAGAGAGAGAGAGAGAGAGAGAGAGAGAGAGAAAGTAAGTAAGTGAGAGAATTTGCTCATCCCACTGTTCTGAAAATCAATCACGCCATGTGCTTTTTGTACATATACTCGCATAACTACATCGGTTTCCTCAAGAAAATAGTTTTTATTTAAAATATTATCAAAATTTATCCGCATCATTAATTATTCCGGTAAACCCTTAATACTTATCAAGCACAATTATGTTCTCTATTCCTAAAAATAGATTTATACTGAATATGAATTTGTATGAATTTTAGCAATTGATTATGTACTTACATATATTATTTATCGATTAAATTAGTAAGTCATTAGTGACGATGTATTCACAAAATCCTTCATTCGAAAAGATATTTCGAAAATACAGTCGAAAAACGAAAAAATAAATTGTGTTTATACCAAATTCTCTACAACTGTAAAAATTATAAAGAGCAACGTGAAAGAGAAAAAACAAAAAAAAGTTCCACTTGAACCTCGACCTTTTAACACGCACGTTTGAACTTGGAATGTTATTACCTCATCCTAATTGCGTTGCTTACTCATAGTGTGGAGGAGTAAGGGATAGTATAACAGTCCAATTTTCAAGAAAATTCAGCCTTAACTCGCTAACAAAATAAAATAAATGCTAGCCTCCCTGTATAATAAGCAATTCTAAGGAAGCTCGACTTTCAGTAAATAAACATTGTATCTTTTTATCCTTTTTTTAATGGATCAGGTAAATTGTCTGAATAAAAATTATAAAAGAGATCTTTTACAAGCAGTTGTGATTGTGTTTACAGAATACATTCGAATGCTTTAAAGAGTATCATTTATTCTTACTATAATTATTTTAAAAAGTATGTCTTATCACAATAGTCAATATTATTTTTATTTATAAAACTTATGTACATACAAAAACGTTATTTTTAAATCGGAGAAATAGCTATTGAAAGTCTCTGAAACTTTTTCAATCATAAAATCAATAGTTTAAATCTACTGCAGCTGCTGTTCAATTATCACTCGATAACTATTTTCTCATATACCAGTCTACAAACATTAGAAAGATGAACTTTCCAAGCATCGAAAGATCTACGAGAATAAGCTGCCACGTGATATAGCCTTTGATGAGAGGCGGAACATCTAAATCTCTCTTACCAATCTCCTTGTGTGTGTCCAAGGAATCGGCGGCGGCAAATGTAATTACCGGTTTCGGGCGCCCTGTTTGTCCCTGACAAACAGGTCCAAAAGCAGCGTGCGCGCGCGCGCACCACCCTCTAATACGGTCACACACATCGGAGGAGAGAGTAGGCGGCTGCTGCGGGATTGATTCGCGTGTCGTCGCTCACGGCTATTTGAACCCAACGGCGAAATCTCGGTAAATGCGCGCGCGCGCGCCGGACACGAGAGTGCTTTTGTTGTACCGTGCGCGCGAATGAGCGAAGGTTTGAGAGAGAGAGAGAGAGAGGGGAGGGGTGGGAGGGATAGTGCAGTTTGCACTGGATTGTATGTCGGCAGATTTACCCGTTCGATGGTTGAAATTAGGACGCGAAAGCGATGGCTGTTCGGGAGCTTCGAAACGGTGCTCTGACGATGGAATTTCTCAGGGAATAATTTATGCTGGAAACGGATCGGACAGTGGTGTGGAAATTCTGTTTTGAAAGTGAAAAGTTTATTTTTAAAACTGTGCGTAAAAACACTTGTTTGATTTACTTAACCTATTTTAATTAATGAACTCAACTAATAAATAATGGTGAAAATTTAAGTAGTAAGAGACACGTTTGGTCGGGCACGTGTAAAGTTTTTCTGTTCTTCAATATTCAACGAGAGTCAATATTAGAAGAATAGTATTGTATACTACTTTGGTATAGATTAGAGATTGAAATAGCCTTAATAGATTATATAAACAACAGAAATGTAATGAAAGCTAGTTTAATGATATAGTTCCCTTCCTCAAAATCGTGTCCATCTTAAAAGATGTTCGATTTCGAATTTAAATATTCCACGTATCTTACCGAAGCGAGTAACTCGATTGTAAAAAATTACCTACCAACCAGCGGCGGCTGCAAAGTGTCAACCGAAGAAATTTCATTTTGCTGAACTTCATGCACATGACCGTCGCGGCTGCAGTACGTGTTGTCGAGTGGCTCGGCGGCGGCGCGCAAAGTTTCACTGCTCTCCGCAGCCCTCTCCACTCGCCGCCCCCGCGAAGACGTTCATTAAATCCTCGAGAATTTCCGAGTTTTGCAGTGCGCCATTATCATGATCCGCCTAGCGCATGCTGTTTGGCATTCCCGACAGCCGGCGAAGGACGCGTGCTTGACTTAAGTGCATTTTAATACGCTTCGAGCTCTACATATATACAAGACAGCCCTCTCTCTCTCTCTCTCTCTCTCTCTCTTTCTCTCTCTCTTTCTCTCTCGCTCTATCACTCTCGTTTGCCTCTGTAAAGAGCCGCTCCAGGTTACACTTCGCCAGCCCGGAAACGCGCCGTAATTCCGGCGTTATTATGCCCCTGTGTGTACTCAATGAGTTCGGCTGGGTGCTCAACCCTCTCTTCCACACGTGTCGCTGATGAAAAACCGATGTGCACTTTTGGACGAGGAAATTTTTTTATTAATTTTTCAAAAGTGGCTGAATTTGTTGAGAAAGACTATTTAAGCTTCTACAACATTTACTCATTTTTAGTAAACTTGAAAGTATCGATTTCTGCTATTGAGTATCCGATTTATTGTATGTATATATGTGAGTGGGTCATTTAAGGAGATTTTCCATTTTCAGACACACTTATCTTTTCGATTTACCTGGTGAAATTCTTTTATGTAATCTATTTACCAAATAAATCCATTATGCAAAAATGTAGCCCTAAATTCATTTCCTAGAGCTACCAATAAATTGGACATTGTTGACGTATATATGATTTCGTGTCTCTTCCGATATTTAGGCTTGAGTACAATAAAACTACAATAAGAATTTGAGTAAAAAACATGGAAAATGTAAATTAAAAAAATTAAAATTTTCAGCATTCTGTGTGATTATTAGAAGATTTAATCATGTAAAAGTTACGTTGTTTTGTGTGTGCGTGCGTGCGTGCGTCACCCGCGAGCTTGTGTGTGAAAATATCGTTTTTGTTCCTATACTATGTTCTCTAAGTAGACAATTAACGTTATTACAAGAAATATGAAGCTTAAATATCAATTTCTTATGCGCTTACTTATTGAGATTAAATGTAATCGGCTTACAGTTTTCCAATATTGGCTATTCAATGTATATTTTTACAAATTTATTTTTACAAATAATCTTATATTATTTGTAAAAATAAATAATTCATTAAATGAATTGAAATTATTAAAATAATAATCCCTTTTAATAAACTCTGCGTATTTTCATAATTAAAATTGCAATTATATTTTTTCACTATTATAAAACAGAATTTATAGTTATCAATAATCAATAATCGTAGCAATTTACTTTCATCCCCGCGATTAAAACAATTCCATCCAATATTCATTTTTATATATTAACGCGAAGCACAATGCACATTATCGCCCATCGGTTTCTCCTCTCGCTTTCCCCATCCCATCCGCTCATCCTCCCCCGCCCAAAATAAGAAGTTTATCGGACAATAATGTAAATCCAATTGCCTGGGTATCCCATCGAGTCTTTCGCGGAAGTTTGATAGAGCCAAGAAAGCCGACGGTAGAAAGGTGCGAACTTGCACACGTACAAGTACCGTGTAGCCGTTTTCAATTAAGGAATAAATGAGAGAGAGAGAGAGAGAGAGAGAGAGAGCGCTTGATACAGTTTGCCCTCGGTTTTAATCGTCGATTGAAAATCCACTGAATATTTGCCGATTGCAGAAACGTCGGAAATGGCGCGCGACATCCGACAAATTTATTCGCGCCGTCCCTTTTTTCGATGCTATCGATCGCAGTCGCGCACAGCCGTCGGCTTTTCTCAATTTCTTCTTCTCGCCACTGCGCTCTTCCTACCTTTCTTTTCTACGCTCTCTCTCTCTCTCTCTCTCTCTCTCTCTCTCTCTCTCTCTCTCTCTCTCTCTCTTTCTTGCTCTCTCCTTCTCTTCCTTTTTCACTTATTCCAACGTCCGTCTTTCGCAGACTTGCCTCCGCGATGTATAATCGTATTACAGTGAACGTCAGGGCGGCGACGTCGCGTGCTCCCGCTCATGCTCCTTACTCCGCCCTTTCTTTCTCTTTTCCCTTTTTGCTCTCTGTCTCTTTTGAATTGTATGTAGTAACGGAGGAGGAATTGAGCGATGCGAGAATTCCGCGATATCGTCTGACAATTTTGACGACTCTAACAGAGTGTGTCGAAATTGTGCTGGACTTGCATATTTTGTCAAAAAAAAATTTTACCTTTACCAACCAAATTTGAAGGTTTTTACTGATTTTTTTGGGTTATTTTTCATTATTTGTGAAAAATATAAAAGATTGCGCATTTTATTGTAAAAAAATAAGGGAAATACCGAGTGTTTAAAAATATTTCTCGCCTTGAGCATAAAGTAGTTCACTTTAATCTTACATCAAGCAATCAAAAACGTTGCAAAGTGCAATTTCATATACATTAATCATTTATTCTCCTGCAGCTCGAAAAAGCGAATATATTATGTAAAGCTACCACTGCGCGCGTGAATTTCTCGCATGCTTCTGCGTTTTTCTTTGCCGAAGTGTGAATCGTCTAAAAGAGAAAGTGCAAAGAAGGGCGTGGGCTTGTCCACACAGACACACGAGGATATATAGGCATTGAAATGGATAGTGCGACGATGCTCGATATTGAAGCAAAAATGAAAAGTTTTCACGATATTTTTCATCGACGGCGATTTGTCTGTCTGCTTTTCCCCTTTTTATATTTGAGCTCTCTTGCGGTCTTTTTTTAAATTACTCGGAAACGCAAACGGCAGCTTCAGTGTCTTGGAAAGCATTCCAAAAAATTATTTTTATCACACATGTTTTGAAAAAAAAACTTCATTTTAATTTTTTCTAGCAATATATTTTATATATTTACATTAGATGTAAATAAAATTTAAATTGATTGCACATTATGCTGTGTATTTCGCTCGACAAATGTGAACTGAACTAAGAAAAATGTCTAACCTCTACGAGTGCCAGATAATGAATATCTTTTCTCATATATTTATGCGAAAAGTAATATCCTATTTTATTTGGCGTCACGATTTGACAAACTATATTTCGATATGTTGCGATAATACGCTTTATCCTTGAAGCTCTAAAATTCTTTGCCGATAGACATTTAATTACAATAAAATTAAAGAGTTTTTAATTTCCCTTATCGACATTTGAGTTTTTAGGCCGCAGACCTATCTGAGTACTTAGAAACTCGGCTTGAGAGCTTGGAGTGCCTTTTTTCTTGTTTGTAAAATATATTATCGTATTAATAACTATATCATTAACTGTTTGCTGTTTTCATTTTTGATACATTGTTAGAGAATGACTTTTTATATTTCATTAAACGAGGCGGACTGTTTCTATCCATAAAAATGTTAGGCGACTAAAATTTATCATAAAATTTTATCAAAATTCATATTTTGCCACACAGGAACTAAACCAACATTCTATTACAATTTTTTTATGTTTTTTTATGTCAATTTAGTTAACATGTTACTTTCGACAGTCATATTATCCGAAAAGTATAGTAACTTTTTTAAAAATCATTTGTTGGATTATAAAAAAATTTATCTCAGTGAAGTAGTCGTATAAACTCCAGAGTATACATTTTTTTTTTTTTATAAATTACACGTCAAAATAGATTAAAATATTTCGTAAAGAACGCGAGGGAGAATCGATCTCCGATAAATTCTTCTACCACGAAAAAAGCCTCCAAAATATTTCATAAGTCCTCCTAAAAACCTCAGATTTTTCGTTTACCTATATCACCCCGGCAAAATAGCTAAAAGAATTTCGCCGACAACGCGCACCGCTATCCACAGCCCGCGGAATTCGATATCGTCCAGCGGCGCAAAATAAAGCGGGAAAAATTCCAGGTGCAGAGAGAAAGCGGCGAATCGGACGCGCCCCTGCCTCGTCGTCGTTGTCGTCGTTGAAAGCTAAGGAGCGCGAAAATGGAATATCGATTTAACTGGAGCGAGCGCGATGCTTTATGAATTCGTTTATGGGCGCGAAAGATGAAGTCATGTGCGCGCGCTGCCTTTGAACTCTCGAGGATTTAATTATGCCTCTGAGCGCGCGAGCTTGAGTAAAGGGAGCGAGAGCGCACCGTCTCGCAAAAGTTAATTAAGTACGGCAGCTCTCAATATAAAGCGAATTATTTATTAATTAATTAAGCTATAGGTAGTAAGAAAAAATTTTGTATGAAAGATCGGTCGGGTGGATGTTTCGAGTTTTTATGTTGAATAAGCTGACTGTTAGTAAAAGGGAAGATTATGCAAAATTCTGTGATGGACAATCGGATATTTTTTTAGTAAATTTTTTTACATTTAAGAATTCTTACACTCTTTTAATGCATTTTTTCTTAAATTTAAACTTATAACTTATTAGATCAGATTGATATATTTTTATTATGACAAAAATAAATAAAAGACTGTTTATATCGTATTTCTTTTTTAATTTAATTTAGAACTTTTCTAAATTACGTTATTCACGTTGAATGTGACATAATACCATTCGAGCCATTCAGTTTTACGAGAATCAAGTTCCCTTCCTACTAACACCAAAGCCTTTTTATGTTATATTAATTATTATGTAAGCAGATTATAAATATTGTTACGGTATATTGTATTAACAAATCAGGTGGTTTGTATTTTATGAATCAGATAATTGAGAATCTAAAAAAGAAGACGAATTTCTAACTGTTTCATATTTCAATATGCATCAATAGTTTAAATTTTTCGAACGCTTAAATATTTTAAGGTTTCTATGCGTTTCTCTTCAGAAAACTTCTTTATTGCGAAAAGTACAATGAAAGGCTGCTCCAGCATCTTTTTTTGAGGAAGAAAAGCGAGGTCGACAAAACAGAGCTTATAAGCCAGAACATATTTCGCGCGCGTTGTTAAAAAACTACACTTTATTAGTTTTCGCACAGCGCGTGGAAAGAAGTGTAAAGACAAAAATAAATAAAAAAAATGCGCCTGAAAAAAGAGAGGACATCCACGAAAATATCGCGAGAAGATTTGTTGTCCCTTTGACACAAAGATGAGATAAGCAGGGATTGTTTAACTATTATTGCTAAAATTTTTGGTTGCATTTTTTTCTTTTTTACTTACAATATACTACAAGACTTATTTTATTATTTGTAAAATAGAAAACTTGAAACTGAAGTTTTCTATTTTTAACAAATAATAACATAAGTCTCCTTTTTTT
>JAPYZA010002122.1:0-40645 GCA_030522685.1 Eupelmus azureus | reverse complement strand
ATTTTTTGCAGGTTGGAAGAACCTTTTAATAGTATTAAGTAAAATTAACGTATTCATAAATAATACTCTTTATAATACAATATTCGTTCACCTACGCACATGGTATGCAGATACGTCTGATCATAACACGCCTTTTTCTACTGATTATATGTAACTATCCACGGCTGATGAGCTTACAAATAAGTTAATATATTAGCAGGATAATATAATAGATAATAATTATTAACAAAAATTTTAGTAGAAAATTTAATAACTATCATTGTTATAATCTTAAAATTTTCCAGTAAACATTTTGTCTTTATTGCAATTTCAATATGCCCCTTATGTGTCCTACATGGGCACATGCTCGCCGTAGCGCTTGAAAAATTTTCCGCGCATTTTATGAGTCATAAAGGGATGAGCGGGTATTTATGGAACATTCTGCTGAAAAATCTGGTATGAAAAATAAATTGCCCTCAGTTTTGCATACGAAACCATAAATTCATATATCTTTTAACGCCGTAGTAGCATTTCTGAAAAAAATTTAAATTAAAAACTTTTTATTGTTTACTTATGTAAAATAACACATGACTATTTTAATAAAGGGTAAAAGTATTCGTAACTTAAAATTATTAAAGGAGATTTCTTTTATTATTTAATTCCACAACATTGTATATTAACTGTGCATTATCCCGATAAATAAAACAGTTATTTTACATCAACAGTTACTTTAATCTTGTTTCAAACCGTGTATGCGTTCTTTAAAATATACAGCTAGAATATGAAGAATCGCACTTTTAAAAGCTAAATTATAGTTTTTTCTGTCTAGTTTACGCTCAAATCGACAAAAAGTAGAACGAACAAAAAAATAGTATGCTGTAAAAAAAAATTGAAAAGAACACTAGTCACTAAAACGAAATATTGAAAGAGCGCGAGAGTCTCTCGAAAAATAGGCAAATAGCAAATAGCCGAGCTGAAAATAAATATAGGCAATATAATTGAAGTTTGCACTTTTAAAAGTCGACACGGAAATAAACGAGATAAAAAATTTAATTAGGCGTTCAATTACATATTAAAGTACTCTTTATAATTCTGCATTCACTGACGGTTTCCTTGCTTTTTCTACGTTTATTCGTCTCTGTGCACCGGTTTAATGTAGTAAAGAAAGCTGATTAAACAAATTTTTAGATTATAAAAAAAAGAAATTTTGTAAGTTTTATTAACTTGCAATGTCTTATAGATTTTGAATAAAAATATTTTAGTACAGAAATATGACTACATAAACTTTAACTTGATCGATATCAAGTTCCGTCTGTCAGCCAAAGATTAAAATATTTAAAATCTTTCTATGTCGATTTAGAAAAAACTGAGAAGACAAAAGAATTATATTGTTACATAAGTTAGTACCACTCTTACCCAAATATTTGAAAATAATAGAAATTATTAACTTTTACTTTGCTTATACAAGAGAAAAAAAATGTAAGAATCCTGCTTCGTAATAGTCCTAACTGTAAATATCGATGATAAGTCAGTCCAGTGATTCCAGAGCCGAACGACGTTGAATTACAGTACGCCACTGCTTGTAAAACTTTTCAGATTTCGTGACATTGTATATTTAGTTAAATGTTTCAAATTTACGAACTGTTAACTGCAATGCATATCTTTCAGTTGAAAAATAATTTTGGCATATCTACACACGTTTTAAAAATTGTTATTAAAATTATACTTTGTTCTAACTTTAGTTAAGCTTTACATACATTAATTTATGAATATTCATTTTAGTCAATCAGTATTTATTACTAGATTATTATTTAAAAACGACCGCAATATTCTACCTCTAACGTTAAATGAAAGAAAGGAAAAAAAGGATCTACGTACTAAAAGCCCAGAATCATCCTCAATAATAAATGCATACATTACCAAAAGCTATCCCGCATTTCTTCTATTTATACGTTTTTTCTACGCGACTCCTTCCACTTCGCTTCCATTTATAATCCTATATAGTCCCTTTCGGTTTTCCTTTGCTCTCAGCCCCTTCCCCAGACCATTTTTATTCTCTCTCAATATCTTTTGTTTAATTTCGCTTTCATTAACTTCCATTCTCCTTTAACTCTTGCTTCTCAATATACCTTCTCTCTTTTTTTGCCCCACCTCTTTTCCAGATAAAAGGTCCGCCGCCACTTTTTCTCTTTTTTTCCGTCGACGCACTTTCTCGCTTCGGCAATCAAAGGTTTCCTATTTAAAGTGTTTTCATTTATATATGGCTCTGCGCAAGGATTTTAGCAGTTTTATTATCTATTTGAAACTGCCAGAACTGTAAAATATTTTATTTTTAGCTTACTGCGCTGAACTCTATCTTTCGCCTATGGTTTTCGTGTGCTAAATAGTAAATTATTTAGCACACTATTGCACTAAGAAATTTATTTAACGTACCGTATCAAACATCAGCCTAAATCAAAAGTTTAGTATACTTAAAACTCTGGTTCACAGCTTTCAATTTTAAAAAATAATACTCGAAATATGATCACTCAGCAGGAATTTTAAGCACGAGTGCTTAAAATTATAATTATCTAGCATCTCGTTATTTATCAGATTACTTGATTTATGTAAGTTGATATTACTTGAAATTACAGGATAAATAATATCGGTTCAAAATATCCGTACTTTTGTAATCATATCATTTTCAATTTTAATAATAATATACAAGTAAAATAATAAAATTATTTTACTGAATTTTGCGAGAATATTAAAAGTGCATTATAAATCCCTGAAGTTACTGGCAATAACATGCTGACAGGTACTTATCTTTCATTTTCAAGTATACTTGAGTATTTATTAAGTCTACAAAAATTTTTTCTTACTCTTATTTTTTAGTTTACAAACTGTATTTTCACTATATAGGGTATGCCCCTTTATTTCTCTCTTTTACAAGATAGAATACATTTTTGTAGACTCTCTTCCTCATGTAAAAATAAATTAGAGACCTGAACAAGAGAGACATATAGTCTTTTACGGTATAGGCTTTAGTGGCAATTCTAAACATATTCATATAGTATTTAAATTTCAGTATGTAAGCGGTGTTCGGAGTAAAAACATCGCCGAGAAAAATAAATATTGATTCTCGTAGTCCGGCTTTTGACGTCACAAGGGTAAGTGAGTTGAATCTTTTCTTAGCTTATATTATTCAACTATTTCTAAAGTACATACGGGTTATTGAACTAACTTTAATAAATCCATTGTCAAAAAATAAGAATAATTATTTTTATATTTTTTATAAGCTATAAAATTTAAAATTATATATTTATTTATAAAATTCTTTTTTGACACCCCGGGCGCAAAGATCGATTTTGCGCACGATCGAACAAAAAAGCGTAACAAAAAAGCTAACGCACGCTTTGTAATTGTACTTTGAACGTCGTATCAAAAAATACGGTTCGATACATAAGCGAGGAAGTGATTTCAACCTCGCGTGGACTTTTGACCATCGCTTCGCTCGGGCGCAAACGCTCCCGCGAGGCTAGAATCGCTTTCTGACACTAGGATCGAAATGTACTATTTGCAAATTCCGGACAAGATGAACATCCTGTAAAGACAATATTTTTTTCTAATCACTGGTATTTATTTAACTAGAAATAAATATTAATGTAAAACATTTTTTTCTGTTATATAGTTTATTTTTTAATAATTTATCACAAAGTTTTTCACTCTTGCTTGTAGTTTTTAAAAATTAAAAAATTTTGATAATTTTTTATTTTTTTTTAACACTTTCTCAAAACCGTGGTTTCTCAATTTCGTTGTTTATTCTACCAAAATACATCTTAGATATGTTTGTTTTAATGTCAGTTTGTAGTATGATTTTTAAAATAAACTTTTTCAGTTTGTTTTTTCATTTCCCCTTAAGGTGTCCGTCTTGCCCAGGTTTTCCTTATTTTAAAAACTGCTACTATTAAATTCTAGATTTCATCACGGCTGATGAAAGCACATATTTATCCATTAACTGTTTTTTTTTCAACCAAGCAAAACGTGGAAAGTAAAAGTCCGCTATACGCATCAATATTAAATTTTATTTTTTACCGTAAGAATTGAAAAATTATTCAAAAAGTTGCGTTTTTGAGGTTAGCAAGGTAAAAAAATAATTTAATCTAGGAAAAACAATCAAAGAATTGCTCGTTTAAGAATTGAAGAGGAAAAATTGAACACGTCTTGAGTCAAAAAAATGAACGATATCGGCACTTTAAACGGCGATTTTTCAAAACACTAACTTTACGAGGCGAAAGTGCCACGCGGCGTAAAAACGTCGCTCGGCTCGACGCCCGCTGTTTTTCTTCGACTTTTTACGAGGCCGGATATATACGCGCGTAACCAACGATTTACATGTCAAAGTGGAGAACGCACATGTACGGCATGGATGGCTACTGCATCGTTTATTTTTGTTTTTTTTTTTCGTTTTGATGTTGTTTGTTAGCTTGTTTGTTTTGTTCTTTTTTTTCGTTTTTGGCAGAAACCATTTCGCTACTTGTCATGTAAAAGCTACTATCGTAAATAAAATGAAAATTTTTGGAAATACTATTTTTTTGTCGAATCTTTAAAGCATTTAGCAAATTAGCGAATTAGTTTAATAGTTATAGACGATTCATTTATGTTACATTTTATTTAGAAAGCTTTTAAGGCTTTAGTTAGAGCCTCAATAATTTCCTACATAGATATCTATATTCTGATTAAAATTACGTTTTACTACAGTCGAATGTAGTAAAACGTATGTAGTCGAATGTAGTCCACTTTAAGCTATGAAGGAATCAAATTCATTTATCTAAAAAATTTTATATATTAAATTTTTGCTTTTTTTCTTGATCCAATTGATGTCAAAAACTTGGTTACAATATGCTGCAAACCTTGGAGAGGTAAAAAAGCAAACAATAAAAAAGGAAAAGCAAAGTTAAAATAATTTATTGTATGATTTTAATATATTTGTGTAACTTCGACGAAATCGTACATACAGTAAAACTTAATATTTTACATTGTAGCTTTGGTTAGTTCACGTAATTTCTGCAATGTTATGATTATGATCTTATATTTTTTTCATATTGTGTGGAAAAAGTTGTCTGCATATGGAAAATAAAGAAGTGAACAACAAAATGATCTACACGACATGAACAACGTATACGTTTATTCTGCGACAAAAGTGTTATAAAATGATTTTTTCTCTTCTCGGATTATAATATAATCTTCACGCAATGTAAAGTATAGACGTATAGACAATTCTCTCGCTTGAATAATAATAATAATAATAATAATAATAATAATAGTAATAATAATAATAGTAGTAATTATAATTATAATAAAAATAATAATAATAATAATAATAATAATATAACATATTACAGTACTCTGACTTATATAAAATCAAGAACGCAAGTTACAAGCATGCACTTATGTATACGAGATTAAAATTAATTGTATGTACTAATATTAGTAATGGCGATTTTTACAATAATTTGATTACCTCGATTTTACATTCAGAAATAAACGCCAAAAATCATGAAATAGCCTTCTATCTACTAACTAATTATTTCTTTCCTTTTTGTGCACATATAGTTTTAAAGTTGAGCAGAGTAGCGTGTGTGATTATTGTTATACAATTTTTTTTTCGTTTGACTTTTTTCTGAATGTAAATTCCAAAAAACACGTGCAAAATGTACAGACATTAATTATGATTAAAAATAAAAAATAATTTCCTTTATAAAGAGTATGTGACACACGTGTCGGCGTTACAATATTTTTTCTTTTAGCAGCTATATCCATCATTTTGCGCAACAACGATCGACGAAATCGACACAAGACGCACACAATATTACACGACAGGTACATTGAAGACGACACGTAATGTAACACTGAGGCAGAAAGACGAAATTTCGTACACGTGTAAACAGGACGGAACAATAGCGATCTTTGCTTTATCTTTTTTTTTTTTTGCTTTACGAGCATGGTACATAACTGGCAGTTTGCACAATATCATCCGAAACAAAGACACGTGAATTCGCAACGTAACGACATTAGGCATTCGACACTTATACTACAGTTTCCTTTTAAAGTAAAGCGAATTTTTGTATTATCATTGTAAAAAGTATTTACTAAATTTTAAAATTTGTGCATTTTTTATCGCGCATCAAGTGCGTCAAAGCTGGGCTCCGCTTTCATTTTGCTTTTAAGAAAATAAGCGTGACTTTGCGTACCAAAAAAGATTGTATTGACAGAGTTTTGATGGAGAGGTGAATATTTACACCACTGTCTAAGATAAAACTACTAAAATACTGAATAAAAATTTAAAAGTGCGCTTCTTATTTTTTTTGATCTTAGCATTTATTTATTACGAAAATGATTGCATCCTGCTAAGAGTATGTAAACCGATTTTGTTCTTTGATGCATTCTATTTCAAAGAGTATTACAAAAATTTCATTGAAAGTTTAAAATGACTTTTTAATATACTAGTACTGTTCCATTCTTTCAAAACAGACTAAAAATTTACTCTCTCTGCTTTATTGACAAATAAACTTTCGCAACTCACCTGATCAATAGTAAATTTATCACAACAGCACGATGGTTTATTCATTATTTACAAAATAAAATAAATTATAGTTTTTCAGAATCGATAAAATAAAATTCAATCAACTAATATTTCACCATCCAAACGTAAAACTGTAAATTGACTTCGACGTATTAAAATTAACGATTCCAATTTCCCTTTCCCCCCCCCCCCCCCCCCCCCCCCCCCTCCCAGTAACAGAAACATAGGACGATTCACGAGCGGCAAAAGTTGCGAAAGCCAGTCGGCGCCAGCAAAGCAGGACATATATACACATATAGACTCAATCAGGGCGCCGTAATCAAGCTCTCAGCGCGACGCGTATATAGCAGCGCTGATTGGAGGCGTTCGGCGGCCCAGCTTTGACGCCCGCGTCTCTGCAGTGATACGGGCGCATCTTCGTCTCAATCCGGTCGATCGATGCTCATAATCATCAGAATTAAAATTAAAGAGAAAAGAAAATTAACGAGTACAGGACAACGCTGGATTTGCATAACATTGAGCGGCGATTATAAAATTCATGGTGACCGTGTGTGTTGTAGCTTCCGTTGAAAATTTCCTCTCGCTCTCCTTTTATCCATTTTTTTTTCTAAGTTTGCGTATGTGTGTTTATGTGTGTATATGTGTCTGTGTATGCTAAACTTGAGTATATATATACAGCGGTGCAGGAGTGTCTAAAGTAAAAAGTATATTCGTATATTATATATAATATACCTAGGCGAGACAGGCCACAATATTGCATTAGGATGTCGCCACCCCGAGCCGGGACTGCCGTACTGCAACAAACACCCGAATCACACGTAAGTCTATTTATGCCATTACACATAGCTTATGAGTTAAATTTTTAATTTTTTAAGGGGATGCCAGACCTTTCTTTTCGGTTGGATAATTAAAGCATGAGTATTAACATTTTCTCTTCCTTTAAAAATATAAAAATTTTAATAAAAATACTTTAAAAACACAGGGTAATGTATTTTAGTTTTTACAGTAAGTAAATAAGGTAAATTTGGTCTAAAATCCCCTTAAAATGCTTAGGAATTTGATGTTTTATCGATTGTCATCGTATTTCGATAAAACTAGTATGCAAAGACATTTTCTGCTCCGTTGACGTAACTTGCGGACTCCATTACTAAATACTTAAAATAATCGAGAACTCCGATTCATTTTTTAATTTCAAATATCTTATAGAATTAAGCAAAACCAATTTAGTCCAATAATAACCAAAAACCGAATGGTTTAAGCATCATCAAATTAATCGAGATAAAATAAAAAATTCGATTTTCAATTTGAATAACCAAAAAACTGAAAAGATCCTCTATTCTGTCCGACAACTTTAGATCCAAAACGAAGCATCGACAAACAGAATCCGTAAAGGGCTACTCGGAGTAAGGATTATTCTCTTCTGGCTCATAGAGCTTCGATTTCGGCAGATATACGCGCACACGCAGTGGTATTTGGATTTTCGCGTTTTGCGTCGACATCGACAATGTGAGACTTGTACATGGAAAAAAGAGAAACAGATATAGCACCGGTTACTTTTTTTGTATAAAAGGATTTCGACTATAGAGGATCTGAATATATACAACTCCGTGGCGATTCGGAAAATTCGTTGCATAGTGCGCTATTAAAATTTAACTTTATAACCCAAATGTCGAAAAAGATTATGCAACTGATTAATCAATTGAAAAGTTTAATGCAATTAATAAAATCATATGATCAATAGGCTTTTTAACTATAAAAAAATTATAATAACATTGTCGAAATAAGTTAAGTTTCTCGATTAAAATATACTTTAATAGTTGACTATGGCGAAGCAAACGGCGTTGAAACAATATCGCGATAATTAAAAAGTACGCAGCAGAAAACCTTGCTTAATAAAACCGGAGACGAAAAAAGAAGAACCGGCACACCCCACGTCCCAGCAAAAAACGAGCTACCGACGAGACTCGCGTAGATAAGAGGGAAAAAGCGGACAGATTAATACCAATGTGTGCGCGCGCCACGGAAAAGGAAGCATATATACGAAATCCAAATCAAGAAAGAGGGCACTAGAAAAAAACAGTCAAGAGCCCAGCTTTAATCCACCTCGTAAAATCCTTTTTTAACATCGGAGTTCGCGAATTGACGTCGAGACGGAGCAGCATCGCGGGCACGCATGCCTGGAAAGTCACAGTAAAAAAAAAAAGAACAATGTAAATCTTAAGGGCTAGGGCAGTGTATAAGAAAACATGGCTGCATTCGTTGCTGTTAGTCAGGAGGGAAACTCGCAATCGTTGGTTAAATTCATTGAGATTTCTGGGATGCTGCACACACGTTCAGAACACTGTTAAGGTGGGTTATTGTTAAAAGGCATTTGCAGACGTATTGTCTGAAATGCTGTTTGTATTCGGTCATTTTGTCATCTTTCTAAATTAGTTTCAACTTTTAACATAGAAAAAGAAATCTTTTTTTATATTTATCAACAACAAATAAAGTTTGCACAGTACAAATTCCACTATTTTGACGCTGTATTACCGGTATCGTATCGACTGTAAAAACGAGTTGCAGCGCTCACCAGGAGCGAAATTGTGAATTAACTGCTCGACATAATCGGGCCACAACTTGACCTTTTTTTATTAGGTGAGATTTCAGATTTTTATGCTCAATGTTAAAAATAGCTTCAATACAAAAAATCAAAGTCAACAAACTCAAACTTTAAAAATTTAGATTCACAATTCTAGTGACTTTTTACAATAAAAAATCTACAATACAAAGTTTAAACGTTACCCATTTTTTAAAATATAAACTCGAATAAGCTTAAAAAACAAAATCAAACACAATAGAACGGATAGCCGAGCGAAACGCGCCCTCGTAAGAAAAGAAATCTCCAGAGACAAGTTCACAGCCGATAAAGAGAGAGGCACAAAAGTTTTGTGACAAAACCCCTTTACGCTGTAGTCGACGAAATGACCGAATACGCACAGTAGCCATGACGGCGACTCTATGTACGACCAATCGTCAGTTACACGGCGCGAAATGTTGCCCGGCAATCGGCGTCTCGTGATCGAGAGCTTCAATGTGCAATAGAAAGAAAACGTTACAAAACATTTATTTTTGATGGATTTAGATAAAAAATAGTGGGGTTCTGATTTTTCTTTTCAGATAAATAAAAATTTATCTTGATAAATTATTGATAAGTCAATGTTGCTCAAAGTTCAATGTTGCTAATTTATTGTTTTTATATTCTGTGCTGTTCAATCATTATATTTATGTGAAGAAATTATTAAGAATACTAAAGTCCATTTTTGCTATAGAAAGTAAATAAAGGAATTGGTCTATTTGTGCTTTGAATCCTCTATATAATCGATAGATACCTATCGATTATTAAGATATTTCAGTCAGTAATTGCGCAAATTACTGCTAAGCTTAAATGTAAATTTCTAAAATGCATTAAATATATATAAATAATGGTATATGAGGTAAAGAAACACATTAAAAAAATATGTTCTTTAACAAATATTGATAATATAATGAGGCATTTATTTAATATTGATTTAATTCAATATTTGAAAATAAAATAAATTAGAACATGTGAACAAATCTGACTTAAAAATATTTTTTGATCACTATAACGTTTATGTTTCTTTTGAGTAAATAGATTGCGATTGGTCATTCATAGTGAATATTTTTGTTAATTATTCTTAATTTAGACATTATTGTCTTAAGAATATATTAAGATAATATCAAAAAACACAGGCAATATCAATTAATCATAAGAAATATCATCAGCATCTGCAAAGCAAAAATTAAGTTAGTACACTCTTCAGGTATAATATCACATAAAATCACATGCATATATTTGTTTATCAGGGACCAAAATTGTAAACTTATATAAAAAATCAAAATACTTTTTTGTTAAACTGAATTGGTCCAATAAACCAATTGTTTGCTGTAATAACTATTATATTAATTTTTTTTCTTTCATCTAACAAAGCATTAATTAGTTTCATTTTTAAATTTGTTTAAATAATTATTTAGAAAACACAGTCTTATAAATATTAAATCAGATACATCAAATTAACATTTTATTGTTTTAAATTTTAAAATGTGATCAAAGCTACGTTATTACTTATACGAATGCATTATTAACTCTTCGAAAATCAATAACACGGTCCAGCATTCCACAAAGTAATAAAAAACATTTCATAATTCAATATTAAAACACTTCGCGACGGCCATCAACATCAACCCACACAAAAGCGCGCTGATCACCAATAAGACTGCCAATGACCTTAATAAGACAAACGAGTTAATAAACAAACGCATTTCACCGAGGCACCGATAAAAAAAGAGGCGCGGATCCGCATCTTATGTATATTTTATGGAACGCATCGCACGCGCAGGCCAGCCTAGAGACGATCTCTTTTTTTCTTCCCTTTACCGCCAGCTACGTACGGCAGTTCCAAGAGCTTATGTAAACTTTACAACCAGAGGATAAACGCTTTTCTCGTTACGCGCTCAAGCCAGGCTTTCGTCGATTTCCCGGTGACTTTAAAAACGTTGCTTTCGAAAAAAGCAATGAAAAAAAGTGGAGTAATGCCCGCACGAATTTTGCACTGTTGTTCTTTGATTTTGAATTTGATAAAGGTTTATTCAAATGGTATTTTTTTATAGCACTTGAATTTTTTATTGCTCTCGATATTGCTTACCGCAATTTTATGAACTTTAAATTCTGTACTAAAGTTTTATTAAAGTTATTTAAGGAAGAATTGTATGTTACTGAACTAAACTTTTCGATTCTAACTGACCTAGTTTGATTTTATGATTATGTTACGAGATGCTCATGATAAATGTATATACAATTCACGAGGTTAGAGTAATAATTTTTATGGAGAAAACCATTATTCCATATAATTATGCTTAAAAATATATTTAAATTTGGAATGTTTGTAAATAACCAGAACTTGTCAGAACTAACAAAGAGTATTTATTGAAAAATTTTTTTTAAGTAGCCGACAAGCTAGATTTTGTATCATTACAACAATTAACAATCTAAATAATGAACGTGTATCAAATAACAACTTGCACCATTTACTTTACGCTAATACTAAAATTACAAAAAACTTAAAAAATCACGCTAATCAAAAACCCGTAAGCACCGCCAAGCTTATCTCAATAATCACCGGCAATTACACCCTTGCTTCGTTCGACAGTACTGGCAATTAGCTCGGTCGGTAACGCAACCGGCTCCCCCTTTAAAAGCAGTGAAAGTCACGAGCGACGCCTCAACTCCGGCTTACAACTTGGCGCGCAAAATTTATACCTCCCCCGCGAATGTAACGAGATAATAAAGGGCCCGAGCGCGTCAGTCAGTCTCGTCGCGCGCACGCGACGGCAACACGAAATTAACGCGTCAGGAGTTCGTTAATGAGGAGCGGCGTTGTTTTCGAAAGGCTCAGTTTGTCGGAGGTTGGCCTGGCAGTCTTGCAATCAGTCGTGCGAACGAGCGAGTTTTTGGTTAAGACCGGAAGTAGATGTAGGATTAGAAATTGAAGATTTTATTGGAGAATGTTTATCTTTTAACAAATATGGAATTTATTCAGTTTGTCTATTGAAACAGCTTGTTAAAACTTTATTTGAAAATTTATCTGCTTGAGAACTGTTGGTATATTTACAAATTGTCAAATCAATAAGTCAGCCCCTTCCTTTATATTCTTAAATTGGATAGATTTAAAATGAAATTGATTAATTATTTGTTTATTTTATAGTTTGTTAATTATTTCTGTGTTTTCTATACAATTATTATGATCTTAATTTTCATATTGCGGAGATGAATTCTAATATTTATAGTTAAAAAACCTTCGACTAAAAAAATAGATCTGCAAAACATTTGGAAGTCTACATATACAGTAAGTTTTCAAAATCGTAAAAATATGACAGCAGGTACATTTAAATTAAAATGCATCATCAGTAATCATCCCTCTCCTAAAACCATCCAACAACGTTTGATTTTCTTTGTTAATCATAAGCAGCATTCAGAAGATTTTCGCACTGTAATCAGGTAGAATTTTCCAATTAAACGTACAAACAGTCGGCGTTAGAAACCGCGCTTTGCTTCCAGCCCACGCGTGTGTAAGCAGCGCAGAAGCGCTCAAGCATATGCATGCCAATTAACGAAGCAGCTTCAGCGAAGCATCGAAACAATGCAACCCCAGTCGAGAAGCTGATACAGATCATCATCAAAAGCATTTCCATGACAAAGCTGGGGGCATATTTGACATCCTCCTAAGATATTTCTTCTTTAAAATCAGGTGATTAAATTGTGACTGTAATTTTGTGGCAATATTTACGATTGAAATGATAGTAAAAACTATATTTGGTATAACGTTAATACTTTGTAACGATTACTATTTATTTAAAATTTTAAAAAATTATCAAAAAAAATGTTAATAACAATCAATCACAACATCTATAAATAATTTTTGTTCGTTAAATAATCCGTTGTAAAAATTAAACTGATCTTTTTAAAATTTACATTTTAACTCTATTAATTATTTAAAGCTAGTTACAAAAAAATAACAAAATATCTCAGATCAAAATAATTTAATAATCCAATAATCTTAGGAGGATAGACAATTTTTCCTGATTAGCAAAATGCGTCCCCGGAAAAAAGCGGTGTGCATGTGTATACCTTCACTTTATAAGGGCGGGTTTCCTGTGGTTCATGTTAAAGAATCGGAACTGCAGTCGCAACGTTAGGTCTTTCCGTACTGTTGGGAAAGAATAACAAAAAAAGGTGTCATGAGTCCAAATTGCAGGTAAAAATTCGTTCCAGGGAGTGCACAGAGGGAGAGCATGAGAATGTCGTTTATATTTTTCAAAGGGTGGTAACGAAGAAATTGTATATAATGTTTTAGTAAAGTTGTTTATGCTATTTGTGTATTTTATTAAAAGAGCCTTAAAATTTAAAAGCTGAATAAAATATATTTAAATTATTTTTTTTTTTTATAAAAATAGCTTTGAAAATACGAAAATAGTGATAAGAAAAATTAAAAATCAGAAAAGTAATTTTCTATACTGCAGTTTATTCAATTTGAAGGCTCTTCCAAAGTATTGTTTAAATGATAAGACTCGAAAAATCCTTGAAATCATCTTTCCTAGGGGTGCAACGGCTTGTGTATCTGAAAAGTTTAATCGAGATTGTGTGCTGTGTTTCCATGTATTAAAACATATTCTTGTTCTGCTTAACTTAACTTGTCTATCTTCAACTTTAACAAAATGCGATAGAAAAAGTATATAATAGTGTTATTGCTGCCAAGCAAAAAGACAAAGTTCGTTATATTCAGATTGAAGTAAATTAAAATTAGAGTTGTTTTAGTTTTTTTAGGACAAAAATAATATTTGTCGTAACTTAGAAATAGCTTAGAAATGTTATTATAAGAGAGTTTTTGCAAACAATGTTATTGAGAAAAGTAATTGCCTCTACACTACTATTTCGGCATCTACTTAATGAAAATGGATTTAAAAAAAGTAGTGTGCCATTTTTAAATTTTAGAGAAAATTTAAATTCTAACCAAGTGATGAAATATATCCAAATACGAAGAACTTAAAAATAAGCTAATGTTGTTTACGAATTGACGAGATAGACGAGACCTGAAGAATAATGAGTGGAAAAATATAAACTAATATTTCATACTTTTATTTAAAATTAATGTACCACTTAAAATAAAAAATCTTCTAAGTATGAAATAGTGATTGTTAAACATTTAATATAATTAATATTCTATATTATTTACAAAAAAGGAACATTTACTATAAAATTAATACTATCAACTCAAAACTTCACAATAACTTGACAATTGAAAATCTTTAAAAAATTATAAATTAATGTTATTTATGATTTTTTATTTAGTATCCATTACGTACCAGTGACCTGAATAAAAAAATTAAGATAACGTAAAAACTTACTATTCTCAGAAAGATCATGAAATAAATAAATACACTTGTTAATAACAATATTGATAATCCATAAATTATTATAAATATTAAACGACATAAAAGATGACATAAAATACGAAAAGTAAGTTCCTTAAAGTTTCTATCCGATGCAATCATAAATGTATATCAATTTTAAATTGATATATTATAAAATGTAATATGCAAGTTATTTCATCCACAAATTAAACTTTTAAATAATAAATAGTTTATAATCAAAGTTAAAACTATTCGGCAGTCATAAAAATACTGAATTTTTTTTTTTAACCACTACAATGTGCTGTTTTGAAACTTTAAATAGTCTTACTTCCAAAAGAAATCCAATAAACGATTCTGCAAACGGTTTTATCAACCTTGTCAAAAATTGGAAGTTTCAAAAATTACATCGCAAACAACTTATTACTCCCATACTATAACAAATCATCTGAAACCAATATTTTCAAAACACCATCTTTTCGACAAAACCAATAAAACCGTTCGCCAAATCAATCCTCCGACCCGAACTCACGACATAGACCACAAAAACGACAGCAACGTCGTAAGCAACCAACGACCGCTACTTACAGCGCCAGAAAAGCGCGCCTTAAGCCGGAGAACCGGCAGGTACCGCGTTACTGGTACCGAGGAAGGCGCCGGCGTTGGCGGACATGCCAGTGAAGCCGCCGACGTTAGAACCGAGAGCGGGCTCTGGCGTCGGCTCCGGCTCCTTTTTATCCATCTGCGCTAGGAGCCTGGCCAGCCGTAAGACTGGAGAGTAGGCCAAGAAAAAAATAAGTTGAGATTAGGTGGTGTTGAGATGAAGCTATTCGAGAGAGGTTATCTCATCTGTGATTGATTGTTCTATTTTTCAAAATGTATTTATTTGTATTTTTTTTTCTTATTCAATTTACCAAAAATCGAATTAAAAGAGGAAAATTCAGCGAGTATGTGATACATTTGGTAACCTTGTCGTTAATGAATATGTAATACCGAAGAGACAGCAACATTAATTCTGTAATTAATCTTCTTATAGTTGAATTATGCGATCGAGAGAATGAAACATCACGGACACATGTAGTGAAGCATTTAATTTGTTTTCTGATTTAACGTCAGTTGATGTTATGTCGAGTGAAGTTTACTCGTGAAAGATACAAGTATGAGAGTTTTGTAACTGATTTACTGGCGAATGAAGAATAGTATATGCACAGTGAAATCTTGTTTGAAATTCCGTGTCAATCAATGTCAATGAAACATCAGGATTTTTTATATAGAGAAAGGAAATAAACACTTTAAAATGCATTGAACGTCGACTTTGAAAACTTGTCAGAGGTTGTATTGAAAATGAAATGTAATAAAGTAAGCTTCTGGTAATGTAATAAAAATCAAAATTTCAAAATCGCTTTTTAAAATGGGGAAAAATTCAAAATTAAAACAAAATTTAAAAAAAAAAAACAGAAAAAATACTTTCCTTTTTAGTATAAGCGAAGTAAACATTTCTTTGAACAAGGCTTTAAAAGGGACAATCCGAAATGAAGGGTGCTGGACAATTTACAAAGACTAATCAAACGATGAGAAATGCATAAACGATCCCGAATCACTGGTAAAGTAATACGCACCCGTTAAAACCATGATAAAAGCATCAGCTTAAGCATAAAGCACAACCGCACCTCTTCAATATTCCCATCTAATGGGTAAGGGATGACTCGAACAAAAACGGTGCAAATCGAATCAAACCATTGGGATAACATTTTTATTTCGGTAAAATACAAATAAGCCTTTATAAGCGAAATTGGGGGAGGGGGAACATTTTCTCTAATATAAACAATTATTAAATAAATATAAAATATTACTAAATCCGTACCAGTGTAATTAACGCTATACTCTCGGTTTTTGTTTCGCTTTACTGAAAAAAGGAAAGAAAAGGCTTGTCTCAGTCAACAAAATACAGAAGAAAAACAACGGACATATCAGAATGGCTGAAAGAACATGTAAATCGAAGTAAAATTATATATAATTGTACTTTTAACTTAAAATTCAGGACTAAGTTTAATTTTTTTAACATCGAATTTGAATTAATTTATTTTTGCATCACCTTTTAGAGTAATTAAAAAGATTAATTACGCTTTTTACCATTATCCAATTATATATAATTTTTTTTCATACACAGGACAATTAAAACATGGTAACTTCCTTACTTGAACATAAACAAAATGGACGATGCACAAGTTGAAAGGGTCAGACACACTCTTTTTTTTAACGGGGTATCATAATTACCTCGATGAAACTAGCTACATAAAGTATGAGTGAATATAGCGGGATGATATTTTTTGTGGATGAGTGGTGAGATTGGCTAGAAAAGCGCTAGGTGAGACTACGAAGCGAGTAATGAGAGTAGGCTTAGAAGCATTTGGTAGCGTGATCCTCATTGTCTGCCATACAGTTGCTCCCATCTGAAGGAAAAATATTTATTTTACTGATCTAGAAGCATGAATAGAAACTATTGAAAAAATAAGCTAATCAGTCTTGTTAGTCGTCTGTCGTGAAAGCGAAAAGTAAACGCAGTTTCGCGGTTTTAATAAGTGTCTGAAAATAATGGTTGTTTAAAAAATGTAAAAATAAATTATTCCTGAAAATAAATGTATTATTATTAGTATATGTATTGATTTCAAAGGTGTTCAAAGCTGCTCTGCAACAAACCAACTGTACCCCAATTAACCTATAAAATTAAGCTTTCTTATTAACTATTTAATTTTATCAATTCTTAAAAATTGAATCCTAAATAAATAAGTAAATAAACAGTTGCTACTTGTGTTATTAAATTAAAATGGAAAAAATTGTTGAATTTAGAAAAATGTATGTTACTTACTCCTATCTATATTTCGCTGAAGGTGCGCTGCCACCCGATGTCTTGCATCATTAAATTCAAGGTGTAGGCCAAGTCGAAGTAACGTTGGGTTCTGTTCAACAAGTTGTGTGATTTCCATTTCAATTTTGTTACCCAGCACTTGAGACCTCTAGAGATTCAATTAGAATATTAATACTTGATGAACTTCTAAATATTAATATTGATGATAAATCTTAGTAAATTTAATTTTACCTGGTTTGAACATCTGAACTCCTCAATAGACTTAGTTTTGAGGAGCGCTCTGACGAGTTTCACTATCACAGGTGGGCTTATGAAATTTGTTTCAACACTGGAATTAATGATATCAGATTAGAAGAACTCAATACAACATACTTGCATATTCACTCAATTACAAGAGTTTAAAAATTAAATATAAAAGTTAATAGTGCTAAACTTTTATGAAAATATAATCCCTTACTTTAGTACTCGTAAAGTTGAATTCTTTTCCATGGCCTCTGCCAATCTCTGCGCAGTCTTGTCTGTAAGCCCCGTATTTGTTAGACTCAGGGTTTCAAGATGTGTATTACTTTCCAAGGCTTCAAATAATTGGAAGAATTTCTCGTCCGAAATATTCTATAAACAAATATCAATCAAAATTCATTTTATTTCAATATTAAATTCTTCTTACTAATATTCTCATTCATTTTTAATAGAAAAAAATGATGCTAATCTATTTGTGATTTCAGAATTTCATAATTTAATCACTTTAATATAATAAAATAAAAATAAAATTTTAAATTTAAATAAAGATTTTATTCATATTAATAAATATTATTTTATTATTAAGGATCTATTTTAATTTAATTACCGACGCTTGTAAAACTCTGCTAAATATTATAAAAAGGATTTTTATTAATACCTTAATATTATTCCAGTTTAGATCAACCAGCGTATGATCGTCTTCACGAGCTCGCTTAATGGTTTCGTCAACATCTGTATCATTTGGTGGATCCATAGGATAAACTTTCGGTTGGCTAGCCTTTGTTACACCGTCCCATCCAAGTCCAACTGGTTGTCCAGAGTTTAATAATGATGCATGGTATTGTTCTTGGTTCATCATCGAATGGAAACCAAGAATAGCTAAAATAAAATATTTAATTTAAAATAAGCTCATACTTTTCTTTATATTATTTAAAAATTAAAAGATAATATTTTTGTTTAATAAAATTACGATAGTTTTACCTGCCAAATCAATGATTTCATCTTCACTAGCATTTGTTAAAGCTTGTTCGTATTCATCACCAAGATCAATGGCAATTTGTTCATCTGCCTCTTTTTCCTTCAAATTTTCTCTTACAGGAGGTACCCACTGAAAATAAGACAATCGTATTTAATGATATCTTAGAAATGTTTAATTAATACTTATACTTAAATAAAATATTCTTTTTTACAAATAATCAAAATAAATTATTCTGCATTATATAAGAAAAAAATTAAAACTTTAGTAAAAAGTTTTGAAAATTGTAGTTTAATTTTCGTGATTTATTAATATAATTTTAATTTCATATTGATTATAATAACTAGGTCAGTTTGTGTTCGTATAAATTATTAAAATAATTTTTAGAATTCATATTTATCAATCTATGTTTTACAAGAGTAGACACTATGTTTTACTCAAAATGTAATTCTTCTAAATAAATTTAAGTATTTGTTTGAAAAGTAAATCTTAACTTTTAGCAACAAATTTCTTTTCATGTTTTATTGAACCCAGCAATTCAAGTTGATTTAGATAAAACTTTGAAAATTATATGAATAATATTAGTTGCAGAATTAATTTAAAAGCTTTGATATACTAATATATAATTTAATTATACTCACTTTCTTCCCTCGAATAACACCAGGTACATAGGGTTTCAACTCAGGAATATCAGGTGTTTCTAAGGCTTGTTTGTTGATGTGCTCAATCAGCTTTTTGCGATTCAATGGTCCAGTTGGAGTTTTATCACACTCATAACTGCAGCGTTGTGACGGAGGCATGAAACTGTCCTACAAAATCAATAGCAAGATTTAAAACAATTTTATAAAAAAATGTACATTCAAATAGTTGAAAATAACTTTTAGCACTTTGGTAGTATTACAAATAACCTACAAGAAAGTGCTCTTAAACTTACATCAGGATCCACTTCTTTGGCAAGGATATTGATTTCCTCTGGAGTAAGCTGTGCCAGAAGTTCGTCAACATCCACGTCATCGTATTCGCTCAGGTCTTTGCCATAGAGTTTGGCTGCCGTCGTCATGGTGGTTGTTTTAGTAGAGGCAGAGGTCTAGAAATATAGAAATAATATTTATTAGTTAAAATTATTTACAGATGCAAGATTGAGTATACATTTATATGACATAATGACTTATAGTTTTATGTAATACTGAATATTTTCTTTAATCTATGATAGATCTTAGTGCACAAGTATTTACACTCAAGTATAATATGTTGAATTAAAATGTAAATTTTATAATATATTTCTTATACTACTAAAGATAATAAATAATTTTTCAATAAAATAATTCATTTTTAATTTAAATTTTAGAAATTTTAGTGATTTGTGTGGTACAAACAAAAAGTTAATTTTTACATTATATTCAAAATTATGTAGAAATATTTTATTTTTAATTTTTTAGTCTTTTGATAGTTTATTGTTATTTATTTTGCAATCAATATATATAAATTAATAATTATAAAAAATTTTAATATAATGAATGAACTATTATAAAAATTTAAATTTTCTATGTTTACAATGGTGTAATATTCATATCCTTTTAACACATTAATAAGTAAATAATAGAGTTTTATAATGATTAATAAATAATCATTGTCTTCAGTAAAAATATCTTTTTAATAACTGACACAAATTCATCCGTCAAGCATTACAGGCAGTTATTAAAATAACTATTGCACTTGAACGGTGAGCTACATTAGTATTGGTACCTAGAACATTCTGTGGATGTTGTTTTGCGAGCACTTATTTCTTGCAAGGACAAAATACTTAACATTTAATACACAATACCAAATTAAACAACTCAAAACAGTTTTCAAATATCATTGAAAAACGCACAGCCCACTTCCAACAACTGAACACTGCACCAATCCTTAAAAAAAACCTCAACGACCACCAACAACGCATCCAGAATCACACACGCAAAAGCCCACCAACTCAGAACAGAGCCCACCCAACTCCAGCTACACTACCTCGTCGAAATAGTCCTCCGTGTCTACCCTTGACAATCACTCATCCACCCTATATCGATTTTCCTCCACCTCCTCACCAGAAGCCTCAACTCCCTCCAAAATTCCACACCTAGCAACACTCCTCGACTCCTCTCAATCCCAAAGCTACAACAATGCCTCGACTCTCTCACCAACCGACTGCTCAGGGTGCGCGCGATAGCAAAAGGGTGAAGCTGCCTATACTCGCACGCAAAGCCAGAGAGAGGGACGGGCAGCCGTCCAAATCGGCTGATGCCCTTTGGCCCGGATATTGGCGAATAATCAGCCCGCGGATCGATTTTCATTGACAATCGGCAGCTGCCAATTTGGCAGCCGGACAGCCCGCGGGCAATTTGTCGCTCTCTTCGCGAGAAATCGCCGGCAACGCGAGACTTACCCTTTATCTCTCCGATCGCTGCGAAAAAGCCAGGCTGAGGGAAAACTCTCCAGAGGTGCAGATTTGCGGGCGGCGACGACGCACCGACACAACACACACTCGTGCACCCACTCAGTTAGCTCGCGGCAGCGCCCTTTCTTTGCTATATAGTATATATTGCTCTCACGGCGCGCGCGCGCGCAGGCTACATAGGCTGAGATGCGCTGCTGTTGATAAGCGGCGAGTTGTGCGCGAGCGGAGATGTATTGACGGCTGGAAAAGTGAGGTTAGGAAGGTGAGACGGTTGGGATGACGGTTGGGGTGACCGTTTGGCGGGATTTTTTGGATGGAGGTGGAAGATGGGAATGGTGTGAGTTTGTGGAGGAAGGTGATTGTTTATTGCGTTGCGAAGTATTTATAGTAGGTTTTTATTGAATGAGTTATGGTGGGATGAATTTTGATCTGGAGTATACGAATTTTTTGGTGTTTTGTCGGTGGTTAACGTTAAAAGTTTAGAAATTTATTTTTACTTTTTTACTATAAATTATAGATAATAAATTTGAGTGCGGCTAATTAAATTAATTTATTTTTTTCTTCTGCGGTATCATTATTATTATTTTTTTTTTTGAAGTTATATTTAAAACAAGACCTTAAATACAAAATTTTGTTAAAAATAATCATTCAATGTAATAAAATTTGCGAAAGTTTTTACTAAAAAATCTTTTAAAAATTTTATATTGTTTAAGCCATAAGCAATAAGTTTAAGTGAAATGAAAAATTTTAACTTATAATCAATATTATACAGATTTTCGTGTAAATATTTTCGCAAGCCGACATCGTTTGGAATAAATAGCGAATTTGCCGACTCGTATAAATATAAAATTTCTTCTGTTATTAAATATTAAATAATTAAAATAATTTCTTAGTTTTTACATTTTAAAATAAATATTTAAACAAATTTATAAATATTAGAGAGTTAAATGTTTTACACTTCTTAAATATAAATTTTAATGTAAATATTAGACGATTCTTGTAAAACAAAAATTCTTTTACAAACTTAGCCTTAACTTGCCTAATTTTTGGTCTTATTTCGAAATCAGATCACTCATTTTAATTTTTTAATTTCACTCTGATTTTTTCTTCTTCAAAATTTTTTGAACAAATTTCTTTTTCCAACAATGTATCCTTTATTTTTTTACATTTTGTTTAATTTTTTAATGTTTTGGAAACATTTTTATTTCGATACAATTATTAAATTCATTAAGTGTTTACAATGGTTAATTTGATATAGTTTCAAAGAACCCAAAAAATTATTTTCTTGAAAAAAAAACATTATTATTACTGTAATTTATTACAATATTTTGATTAATTCAAACACTTTTTTAATACGTTAACCAACAAATAAAACTAACATACAAATCATCAAAATAAAAAAGTAAAAAAATTCAAATCTGCCTATTCTAAATACGTAGACTTACGAGTATACATACAACATATGCAGAACAAGTTAGCTTCCGAAGCGGGAAATTCAAAGCCCTAATCACCGCACTTCTCTAGCTCTCTACGTTTCTTCTTACGGATAACTCTCAGAACCACGAAGCTCTATATATCCACTTCTAGTATTATAGGTATACGCTTGAACGATTCGGTGCGTCCAGAAATTTATGTGAATCTGTCAGGCAACGGATATGCAAAAACAGCTGTTGCGACTATTTGCAGATTGGCAATTTAAACGTGCGTCTGAATTGCTCAGGATACACGGAAATTATTTATTTCAATTTTATAATATAATGTTTCATATTTGTTGTTTATCGAGCAAATATGTTTTGGTTTTGTTATCGTTCCAATTTCTAGCTTTCGATATTCACGTGTGTAATATATAAACAATAAAAGCAGTTTTGTTAGCTACCTTCTGTAGGGGTTATTATAATGCAGCAGTTACATATATACGTACACTTGCGTTTAAGACACGTAAAAGAGTAATTGAAAGAAATACGACGACTCAAAAATGAATTTCCATCTAATAAATGCATCCTTTAACTTTATAAATAAAACAAGTCTGGCGCAGATTAAGGAAGTGTGAAAAACATTATTAATAAACGCAACACCTAATTATAGCTTTCCCGAGCTCGCCGCGCTAGCATTGAATAATTAATTTGTTTCCTGTCACAAATGAAGTCTCATTTTTACCCCACTATATATACACTCAACAGCATTGATAAATCACCCTGATCCGAAATTCATCCCCGACTTCACCTTCCCAAAACCGCGAGGGTAACCAAAAAATCAATCGGTTAACCTAACGAAAACGTCTTATCCCAAAACTATCTAAAGACCCTACACGTTTTTTTCTTCAAAGCACCACGTGTCGCTTATAAGTACACAATCGCGCGTATCATCAAGCCCGGAAAAGATGCCAAAGCTATACCCCTTCCTGCGTTCATTCGTCATTATAGAATTCGAATCTTCGCTAACTAACGCGTATACGGGGTATTATTAATATAAGAGCGAGATATTAAAAGCTCGGCTGTCTCGTAGCGCGAGAATCGAACGCGACACTTGGATATACAGAGAAGAATTGGTAGTGTGATTTGCGACTGACACGGTGCATCGACCTTCGTTTATTTAACGTTTTAAGCGTGGTCTTGTTTATTTTTTTTTATGTGTAGATAATGGGTTTGTTCTTGCGGAGAATCTAAAGAGGGTCCTTGGTGGGTTTTTAAAGCGGTTGTGTTGTGCTGCTGTGTTTACGTTTTTCCGTTTGAGTTTTAGGATTATAATTGAAGGGTGATATTTTTAGGGGCTGGAGCTTACGACAAGTATTAAATATGACTTTGGAGTTTAATGAAAATTCGAGGATTCTTGGGTGATTTGATTTGTTCTGTGATGATATCTGCGTATGTAAGCTCGCAGTAGAAACGGTCGAGTTGGAACAAACAGGATAATTTTTATCAATATAATAATATTGATATAAATTTAGTTGAATCTTTATATCAGTTAAACTTTATTAAAAATATCGAATAAAATTTCAGAAACGTAGAAAAATGATTTCTAATATATTTAATAAATTTTGTATAAAATAAGCACCCAGTGTAAAAATAAAGTTTTTGTAAAGTTCCTAGTACAACTATCTACTCTAAATTATTGATTACAAAATTACATAATTTAGCCATTCACACAGTTAACAGCTTTGGCAACAGACATAGCAAACTATATTTATTTAGTTCTCTACCACACGTAATGGGCTAAAAAACACCATCCTATCCTATCCCTCAAGTAAAAATCGATTAGTACACAAAAAATATGCGCATACACCATGCGCCAAATCGATACCAAACAAATGTTTTCTGAGCCGCGAAAAGTTTTTTTCCAATGCCGGTCACTTCATATTGATTCATGCTGCAAAATTAACATTATTATTTTTAGCCCCAAGCAGTGAATCGGAAAGCTGTGGAACAGATGGATCGACGCAGCTTTACGTCATTTCGCGATGGTAAACGGCGAGAATGCACCCGTTATTCGTGGAGCGTGTTTACGTTTTCACTTATGATTTTCATGATCGGCGAAGTATGCGGATAGGTTCAGAAAAAAATGCTGTTTGGAGGATGGAACGTTATTTTGGTCTGGTGGGTATGTTATTTTGATCGGCGAGTCGAAAATTGACCTTTGATTATGCAAGTACGTTATTACAATTCACACAGATATATATCTGTATGAATAAAAATATTTAGCATTACGCATCGGCTTAACATTTGATCTGTTCACGTAATGATGTTTTCAAGCCTACTTGTCTTGGCACAACAATATAAACAAACAACCGTTCTAATTGTTGCATACCACTTAAATTTTTTTTCGCCTCATTTTTAAAAATGACAACCATCTACGGAAAATAAAGTCTCAATGTAAGAATTACATTTTATTCAAAGCTCACAATCAAAAGTTTAATCTACGAAAAATTGACAATGCTAATAGCGACTACAAAGAGAGAGAGAGAGAGAGAGAGAGAGAGAGAGAGAGAGAGAGAGAGATAGAGAGAGAGACATAGAGAAGGAGACACAAGTGTCGACGCATCGAGATTCACGCATAGAACTGCGATTCCCTCCGCTCGTGCGGTGGTTCTAAAAATAGCACGGCCCGTCGCAAATTATTCAGCGCTGAGTAATCGACGATGATAAAACGTAAACAGAGAGTCCCTCCTGTGAGGTGTGCCTTTTTACGCGTGCCACGAGCTAAGAGATTGCCTCGTGTTTCTGCCAAACGGGCACGGGAACGTTCGGATTGTACAAAGTATTTTATTAAATACCAGATTATCGATGTTCAACGTCGTTTTCAGCGTTCCGTATTCAATGAAAATACATCGAGTGGGCCTGCGTCGAAATGGTTCCGTTACCAGTTTTCCGTGTTTATTCGAAGCAAAATTTTATTTTAGCCGACACTTGTTTTTAATTAAAAGTAAATAATAATAGAACATGTTTTTATCTAGATTATTTTTCGAAGTTACGAACACAATTAGGAATTAAGAAAACAATAACCTATTTTGAAGGAATTCTTCTATAAATAACATTTAAATTTTAGCACATTCAATAATTGACATTCAGCAGCTGCACGTCTTTCAATCACAGCTGTCTACCTCCACGAATTTCGAAAGTCTGCAGCGCATAATACGCGCGAACCTTTAGTAATTCAAATCGATTGTCTTGTATCTTTCTCAACTATAGAACAATACCCTACAGGAAAGGCACAATTGCGTTCATGAATGTGAAAGGAAAGTAGAAAAACTTTCTTGCTAGCTAAAGCAGTGACTTAGGAAGAATTCAAAAATGTTATTGCATCATCGATTTTTGGCAATTATAAAAAATAATGTTTTATGCGAAAACGATTTTTCATTTTCCTTTTTATACTTGCACGACTTGCTTTGTTCCGTCAGTCAACGTATATTTATAAGATTCCGAACACGTGCTGAAAGAAGAAATATCACAAGGTATCGCAGAAGCATATAAATAGCGAGAGTTTTTTCAATAACAGCTAAAATTATTGAATACCGCGAATTTTTTTGTTATCGATTGCTAAAATTGTATTGTTATGACTTTTATAGAGATAAATTGATAATATATCCTTGGAAAATATAAAAATCTCGTTGGCTCGATCTTATGAATACATTCAATTTTTTAATAACTATTGCAATTATATTTTTAAAGGGATTCTCAATGAAAGACAATGCAAACATTACCATATCTTTCACGTGTAATCTAAAAGTAAATTCGCTGTTTGCATGGACTACATTTAAGTTAAGAATAGGCTTAAAAATTTAACATTGTGTTTTACATTTATTATTTTAACTCTAGATATATGTATTTCCTTTCTCATTATTGCGACTAGCGAAATATTTTCTTTCATACTGTTAACATGAACTGTCATCTTCAAGAAGACATTTGCTTTAAAATTTTTCGAAAACTGTACTAAATTTCATTATCATTAATCATATTATTATACACATGCAAAACCGATCTACTCATACATGATCATTCGTTAAAATCAAATATATCCACTTCCAATAAACGGCCAATGAATGACTTTTTTCAACCTTCAACCTTAACCAATACATTCTTCCATCACTATCCGCATAAAAAAATCAAAATAAATCAATGCTCTTTAACATCTCCACAATCTGTCGCATAAACGCCGACCTGCGGAATCGGTAGCGAGCTTGAAGAGCGTCCCGCTAGTGGCGCTCCGATCGCGTCTTCTGCTAGACCAGCACCGCTGGTGCAGCAGAACGCGTCAGAGAGCGAGGGAGAGAAAGAGAGAAAGACGGAGAAAGAGAGAGAGAGAGATCGGTCCGAAATAGCCCGCGGAGGAGGCCTCGCCGGGCCTGGCAGCGGCCCAACGGTCTATACTTGGACATCCCCGCGCCGCGATTATTTATAGGAGAGCGCGAGAGAGTGAGACAGAGGCCACTGGCCTTCCTTCTTCTCTCTCCGCGCGGCGCGAACTACTGCGGCCGAGCGCAGCCGAGAGAGAGAGCCGGACAGCAGCAGCAGCAGCGAGCAAGCGCCGCGCGCGCCTCCCAACTTGCTTCCCAAGATCCGCCGCCCGTGACCTAGGCCCGTATTAATAATATGGATGCGCCCCCGCCAGCTAGCGCGAGCGGATGCACTCGCTGCTCTCTTTCTCTCTTTCTCTATCTCTTGCCCGACACTCTCTCTCCAGTCTGATTGTCGTGCTGCGCGCTCTTTGATGCTGGTACTTTGCGATTTTGATGACGGAAGGAAAGCCACTGGGATGTCCAGGATGCTTGGTGGAGTTTGGCTGCGGCTGGGATGGCCGGCGTGATGGAAATGTTGCTAATGGGAATGCTAGTAATGGCTATTAGCGTGCTTTGTCTGTTGGTCTCTTTTTTTGGGGAGTCGTTATAATTGGCTTTGACTGATGATATTACGGATGGTGTGTTTGTATGTGTTTGGGGGTTTACTTTGTGGGTAATAACTGTTACTTTACCTGGATTTAATTGCACCTTTGCGTGAAGGAGGTTGATTATAATTGATTACTTATTTGATATCATGACATATTAGGTTTTGGTACCTTTCTTCTTTAGCGGATAAAATTATAATGTTTATAATTTAGAATTTTTATTTACTGTAAACTAATCAACTGGAACTAGAGTAGTTCATTAAACTAAAGTTAGATTTTGAAGTATATGCATTTTAGAAAGATTCGACGTAATTTAATTTGTTGTTTTTGTTATGAAAAATAAATAATTAAAGAAATAATAATAGAATTATTCTTTAAAAATAATTGCATCTAAGAAAATATATTCCAATGTATAATTACATTATAATTTCGTAAATAAGAATAACGTTTCTTTACGTTCGGTGGAAAAATGTCTGACTGTTTCGTCTGTTTCTACTGCCAGTGTACACTAACTAGATTCTCTCTTTTAAATCATTTAGCTCATTATTTCAACAAGCAAATGTAAGAATTCAAAAGACGTGAGAATATTTTCAAGTTTCCCATGTTCTTACGAAAAACAAAATTAAAATTACAATTTCAATGCGTACAAAAAATATATTCCACACGCTTTAGCTACTTTCGATTCTGAATAAAATAATACATATACTTTACACATAAAAAAGAATTTCTTCGTAAAAAGTAAACCCAAGATTCTCAGTATCACCAGCACTTTACCATATATTTCGCGTGACCGCTGCACTTTTCTCAATATCGACTGATTCCTTTCGTTCGCTCGCGGTTTCACCCTGCGGTTTTCATCCTACAAAACTTTTTCCCACTATGCAAAAATCAAACTACCACAACTCTGTCTTTTCCCTCCCCTCTAAAATCCGCGCCACCAGCCGAACCCTCACCAAATTTGTTTACTCCACATCCAACCTAACCTACAAAAATAACCGCGTTCATGTTAATCCAAAATTTCTAGGAACGGAAAATCGCCGGGTAATAAACGAAGCCGCGAACGCGCGCGCAGCCAGCCCTCTAAACAAATATAAATCACACGCACAAGGCTCGTCCAGCTCGCTTCGCATATTAATAAACAAGAGCGCTGCTCTGCATCCGATCATTAAGCGGTGCGCAAGGCGAGACTCGCCCGTCAATTATCATTCCTCGGGAATCGCGCGCACTGCGGTCAGCCGCGCGGCTTTCGTAATAAAAAGCGACAATGACATCCGGGCGATGCGCGAGCGAGCTGTGGGAACGGTAAATTAGGAGAGTTGCTGGATTATACTGCGGTGTGCGCGATGTAATAGTCGCGGTCGAGAAACTTGGACGAAAGAGAGGAAAGAGATCGTCGTGAAAGAGAAACGCGCTCGTGTATGCGTGAGACTTTGTTCTTCTTTGTCCGAGGGGTTGATTGATGCGAGAGCTGGGCTGAGTTGCGCAATGATTTTTTGAGAGTTTTGGGGGCCTTTGTTGTTGATATGATTGTATGATGGATTTGGATTAAAGGTGTGATTTGTATTCTTTGGGTAGGAAGAATCTCATTATTAAGAATATTAAAGTACAGTAATTTTCACATAATTATTTATATGAAAATTTTGAATTATAATGGAAATAATAATTATCAACATATTGAAAGTATATAATATATATTTGTAAGCTTATTCAAGAACTCCAAAAATTCTCACTTTCCAACAATATCACTTTCACAAATTGCACCCGTATTTCAAAAAAGTAAAGGAAAGAAAGAAAATAAAAATCGGATCGACTCGTCTGTATTTAAAAATAATATCAAGCGTCGTTCGCAAATAAAATTTGGCTTTTTTGCCTTGGAATGAAAGATAGCACGAAAAAAAACAAACTTGTCTTTGAAACTTTTCCAATACAATGTTAGCAGAGAGTATAGCGAGGTAGAAATATCCCCTGGCAGGCGCAAGCGTATTCCTAAACGTATAGTGCTGTCGTCAAGTCGAAATGCACCCGTAAAGTTCTTCCGTCAAGTTCCTCTTAAATAAGGAAGTTAATTGTTCGGGGGACGTGATTCATTGTTACGGCCGAGCGCACTTTAATTTATAAATAGAACAAGCATGCACTCTCGGATAATGAATAAATAAACAAACGATATAATGAAAGGATTACTAATAGGTGATAATCTTTTTATTTTGACCTCTTCACCAATACCTAAATGATGAAAAATAAATCTCTCTTAACTTCTTATATTAAATTTAATTATTGATTAAATTAAAAGTTTTAATGTATATTTTAATAATCGATAGCCAGTGTAATTATTTTCAAAAACTAATTTATCAACATCTATCGTTATTAACTAAGAATGATTGTTGTTACAGTTTTAAAATTCTGCTACTTTCAAGGTTAATAATCCAATCTTTTCGCTCTTTCATTTTAAATCCAAATTATCTTAACGTCAGAAATACAATGAAACGAAAAAGAATAATCGAGTATTAAAAAAATTTGCTTATTAACTCTCAGAGAGGAAAATATCTTTCGAATCACAACATTTCATAACGTACAAGTCAGAGGTCAATGACCTGGCGTCCTTGACTTTGGCTGACGCGTCGTCACGTGACTCTGCTCCTTGCGCATGCGCATCTCAAAAAAGACCCGCAGCTATTCCTAGAAAAAAGTCGAAGCCACTTGTCGAAAAAAAGTGACAAGTACGAGGGATTTTCCGGCGTTTCCGAGAACGTTGAGCTCATGTATAATTACGCGGTCGAAGTGACGCGACGTCGCGAGACACGCCCCGGACACGAAGAGGAGCAAAAGCTCTCACTCTCTTACTCTCTCACTCGCGCGCGCGCGACGAACCCCATATACGCAGTATATTTATAGAAAGCGCCGCTCATTCATTTCTTCGGCTGCGTTGGAGAGTGCGCTTTATTGCCTCGGTTGGGTCACTGCACCGATACTCTCGGTGCAAGCTTTCAGAATCTGCCAGTTCGAAATTATTTGAGGTTATGTCGCCGCTCGTTTGAGCCCGGCACTTTGCGGTTGATTGCACGCGAAATAATCTGCCATTTCCAGAAAGAATGAGACTTAGACACGACCGAGTCTTTAATGTTTGCAAGAAGTGGGCTTTTTGCCGTGTAAATAACACGTTTCGATGTTTTATGACCTATTTAAAGATCATTTTTAACAATCATCTGTCTGTTTTTACATTGCGTCATCGGAAGGAGACGATAAAAAGTAACAAGCAATTTTCTTAAGCGTTTATTACCGGACAGTTATTTTTACGCTCTTTCTCTTAAATAATTTCTTGCAATTACAGGTAACACGTTATTTATTAGCGTGATTTTCAAGCTAATTTAACAAGATGGTTAATGTTTAATTTTTTATCGTATTATCTAAGTATAAAACAAAAATTGATCTAAAATAACAATTAATTATAATATGATTTTGCTTATTAAAATATTTTTATATCAAAAGTGCATTTTCGTCATAATTAACGTTAAATATAAAAAAACTTATAATTATTCACTAATTTCTTAAATCCTTTTTTCAAATGTAATTATATCTTTTACAAATCTTACTACACTTCAAAATACCGCGCAAAACCCCATTCTTAAAATCTCCATCGAGTGAAACGATCTACAGAAGTTCCAAAAACAGCCGACTATTATACATGCAAATCACTTAAATTACCTTGCCTTTGTGTTGCAATTGCACTTGCCGTCTTTACAATCGAGCGCGGCCGAGTTTCTATTAGACAGGACATACCGACGAGTTTCGAAATGGTCGATAAGTTTCACAGGAAATCCATTTTTTCTTCGCATCACCGCTCTACTTTTTTCTGAGAGCAAATTATTTTAAAATTGCGGGTTGTTATCTTCTGACAAAAGTGCTTTGGTCTATAAGAAATAATCTTTAGGGCTGTAATAAGGTAGGATTTTTGCTTTTAACAAAATTAGGTGTTAGAATTTAAGAGTCATGCAACTGGTAATTCGATTAATTTTTATTAGGTCATTTTTTAAAATGATTTGCTAGCGATATAACATATTGCACTAGATAAATTCAAAATTTGTACTAGATGATCTATTCGAGATAGATAGAGAACTTAATGGTTTCTTTTAGCACAAAAGTGTGAAAATATTTTATTATTGAAAAATCTCTTACTTTTAAAAAAGTAGATGGGTATACTATTGTTAGCAACTTTTTCACAGTTTATAAAACAATAACTTACAACATCGTTGTATGTTGAACTTCTTTTATGTATAAATATTTTAATCGCTTACATTATTTGCAAAAATAATATTTATTCATCTCTTAAAAAATATTGCTGCGTTGCGTCATAGGCGCCGAAACCAGTTTTTAGCTTCCAAGCACACAAGAATGCATCAATATTGAGCGCATGCATGCTAACATTATACATGCAAATCACTTTTACTAGGGGGTCGCTAATCTCTTAAGATCAATGATGAAATATTTTTAGTAGATAAAATAATAATTTTTTCTGCGTGTAACTAATATTATATTGATTACTTGTAAGTATTTAAAAAATTTGATCTACATCGTATTTATTTATATATAGATTCAAAATATTTATTTAATATTTTGTAATTTTTTTAAAATTATTTCTAGTTTTTATGTAAATAGATACTATACATAATAATCTCATCTATTAACAAAGCAAATATTACAATTTAGTGCTTTTAAGTAGAGGTTACAAACTGTGTTACTTGAACTAAATTCAAAACATTCTCGAATAAAATTATACATTGACTCCATTGGTTTTTCTACAATGTAGGCTAATAACTGGATGGCCTTTTACTAAATATATTTTTCCAAGAAAAACGACGTATATTTTCTAAATTATCTATGTATATACTCTGTAGTTAACGTTTACGTAAAAAACATAAACTTTATAATACACAACCTAAAAACACGGTTAGTTCTTCAGCTCATCCAATAATAACTATTTTTAAAGTTGGATTTTTCAAAATGTTTATACATGAACATTTTTGCATTTTTCAATAATGCCAATAAAACAAAGTGATTTCAACATATTTTCTTTAACACTCATTCTGCAAAAGTGTAATGCCTATTCTCCATTGTCTATGATAATCGCCTTACTAAACACAGCATACATCTACTTAAATGCGCGTATCAATATACTGCATATATTAAGCTGCAAACGTCGCTTTTTGTTTTTAAATCTTTCTACTGTTTTAAATTTATGCATATTCATGCTTTATGCCATATCTCGCTATGCGGTTAGTGAAGTTGCATTTCTGGGTCTTTTCATAATTTGCATCCATTGTTTGTAGAAGTGAAAAAACACCTTTTAATTCTTTGCAAATGGAATTCGTACCAACAGGTATATGAATAATGTGTTTACATAAAAATGCTTTGTAAATTAGTATCTTGTTTATAATTTATCACTGAACAAAAAAAGCAATACTCTCTATATTAATCGGTAGCAGATGGTAAATTTTTTTAAGTTAATATCAAAGAAACTTATATAGAATCTTTTTAAAATTGTAATGAGTAGATTTTTGTGGTTAGCAGTACTCTTTTTTCTTTTTTTTTAACGTTATGAATATGTCTGTTATATGATGAGTTGTATATGTGCTTAGTTATGTTTGTAAAGACAGTTAGGAGTTTTATCAAATACAAAAAAAACAATACTCTCTATATTAATCGGTAGCAGATGGTAAATTTTTTTAAGTTAATATCAAAGAAACTTATATAGAATCTTTTAAAAACATCTGCTACCGATTAATATAGAGAGTATTGCTTTTTTGTATTTGATAAAACTCCTAACTGTCTTTACAAACATAACTAAGCACATATACAACTCATCATATAACAGACACATTCACAACGTTAAAAAAAAAAGAAAAAAGAGTACTGCTAACCACAAAAATCTACTCATTACAATCCAATTACACCTTCTTCCAAACAACCACCTCCAAAACCACTCGCAAATTACCCATCATTCCAGCTCCTAACAACTCTCAATTAACCTCTCTCCTCTCAAATACCTCAGCACGAAAGCCGTTCTCCTCTCCTAATTCAGATGCAAAGCGCATCAACCAACTCTATCTTCCATCTCCACTCGAGCATCTTCGCGCGCGTATCTCGATTTCTCAATACACCGCTCTTCTCTCTCCGGAGCTAACGGTGACGCGACAGCCGCTTGCAGGTATTATGTATATGTATATTTTCAGCCTCGATCGTCATTGTAGCCTGTAGCGTGACGAGCCGCTGTGCTTCTTTAACGCGCCGAGGCTATATACTACCGCGCGGTTTTAACGGCGCCAAGTGGGATACGAGTGGCTTTGCTTTTTCGCGACGTGTTTGTGGAATGTTGGTGATAGGGGAGGGAGTTTTTGTTTATTGAACGGTAAATAGTTGGAGAGTTTGAGGTGCTGGGTTGAGATCGTAAAGCGTTTTCTCGAAATGTAAATTTTTTTTAATAAGGCTTGGTGTTACTTTGAATGCTGAGAGGATGCGTCGATTCCGTTAATCGCTTCTATATTTTTTTATGACTGCAGTATAAAAGTGTTAGCGTGGATTTGGGTTGGAGATATTATGTTTTCATTTCGGTTAAGAAAAACAGAGATTTTCTTAGTTTCAGTAGATTATCTTAATGCTTTACTTAAATAATGGAGTTTGCTACTGCAATACAAAAGTTCGCTGCAAAAAACTAACACTCTAGACACGGTGCCAAATCAAAGGTGACATGACTTAATTATTGTCATCATCAGCACATTTACTGTAAACTTAAAATTCTTCTTTATATTCATGATCGCTATTTCATAGTTCTCTACCCAAATTAAGCCATCCCAAAAAAACATTTCAATAAACAATTTCCAACTATCACATCAACCCTGCACATTCACTTCACCATCCAAACCACTCTTTGTCTCGATCAATCATAAGAACCCGAATACCCATCCAATCAACCCGATTGATAGAAATAACGCCGTATCCAACGGTATAGTGTAATTGTACAGAGCCCACGTCACGACTTCATAAATCAGCTGCCACGGAGTTTCGCGTTGAGCAACCTCTTTGTTATACGGCGTTGCATGACTCGCTCGGCTGAGCGTTCGCTTTGCATAGTATAGCGGCTGGCTTTGGCCTCACGATTTACGTTTCGCATCTGCATCGACTGCTGCAGTGAGATGTAGGTAATGGAAGTTCTGTTTTCGGATTTACCTAGTTTGAGAGTTTTATTCTTGATAATTTAGAAGGAACTTTAGTATTTGAGGAACATTAAACTGAGTTAAACAAATAAAATATTGCGAAAAAGATGTCAAGAGGTCTGCTATAACATAAAAACTTTTTTTTAAAGAAAACGTTAAATAAACCATTGTGAGTGATAGAAGAAACAAATAAGGAGATAAATCAGTTGCGAAGCTGCGACCTTCCTGTCTAAAAAATATTAAAAGCGATTTTTGATGCCAGAAGTAAGGCTTTGACAGATGACATCTGGCCTCCCTCACAGTCAGTAGACCATTAAATTAAATGTTCTTTTTGCAACTCAATATTCATATTTTACAACAAACAGTTTCCCCAATCGAGCATATGTGACATTAACCTCAGAACAAAAATACAACATCCACCTTAAAAATATTTATAGACTACTTTAAAAGCATTCAATGACATCAGATAATAATATAAGTAAAAAATAATGATAACAACAGCTTGGGAATTAAAAAACCTGTACATTCTTGAGATAAAACAAGCCAACAGTGAAAACCATGAATACACACAAAACGGTCTACAGATGTGTATCGTACAACTGCACCACGAAAGTGTGTAACCCGAGAAAGAAAGTAGCGCGACAAAAACAGCGCCGATCCAAGGCGGGAAAGCCGCTCAAAAGGAAACATTTGGTCGTTAAAGCGGAGCACACGCGGCGCAATCAAAGTGTTAAATATTCAGCGCGGCAGCGCGTAGAAAAGGAAATGAACTTTCCAGTTTGTATGACTTTTTTAGAGCCAGAGAAAACCGGGGAATTGTCTTTCAGGTACATACTTTCTGCTGGTGTTTTTACGAAGTCTTTTGAATGAGATGGATGGATGCCAGAATAGCTGGTTGCTTGTCAAAAGTCTAATATCTAATTTCGGATGGAAACTTTGTAACTTATGACTACGATAAAACACCAAAACATACATCAATTTCTTTTGAAATATTGTTCCATCCTTTGATTTACAACTGACCTAAATTATTATCAAAGGATCTATCTATTATCTAATCACTTGATTTTCAATAATAACAGTCGGTAAAATCATCATCAAAACCTACTGATAACACCCACTAGCCAACAATCTTAGAAAAAAAAGTAATCAGCTCCAATTACTTCATAAACCTTAGAAAGGCAATAAAGAATGCACCTGGCAACGAATCTTCATCGCTCGCAATACCATTAGTCAACCATCTCCCTCATCTAATCCCGCTCTCGTAACTCTTTCGCTCGTTACGCTACCCTAGTCGCACTTCCTCATCGGCCGGTCCGTCTACGTACGTCAATGCTCCGAAGATTATTGCACGCCGTAATCTGTTGCGGCGTCTAGGAAGTGTAGGCAGCGATAATCGAACTTTTATTTTTGTCGGAGGTAACGGAAGCGAGACGATGACCAAAGACGGAACCGATTTGGTTGTTTGTCTGCATCAAGGTGAAGCCGGTATGTCGCATGATTGGAATGTACAGGATGCATTAGGAGTTAACGACGATAATTGGCCTGTTTTTATTTCGACACCTTGTCGTTTGTGTCTCGGTCTTTCGCGATCTTTGCCGCCGATTCGATACAAAATATCGTTATCGTCACACAAGCCTCGAAGTTTCACACCAAGCTATTAAGAAAATGGTTAAATATCCGATTGCAAGTCACGCAAGATTCCCGTAAATATTTAGACAATTAAAGAAGTTTATTCTCGTTCGTAAAGTCACACCTTTCTTCTAAACACAATCAAACCCGGCCTTAACGTCCCGCCGGCGTCTAACTTTCCCCGTCGAAGAGCAGAAATGCCCGGCAATAAACGAGAGGCGCCGCGTGCGCACGACGAAAGTACTGCGGCGATTATTGCCGATAAAACAAAAGGCGAGGCGCAAGAAAGCATTTACGACGCGCGTAAATCGCTTCCTTTAACGAGCCGAGGATCAACACAGTCGATTAATGGACAAAGTTTACTGCGTTCTTTGACGGGTTTAAAGGATTCGAAGAAGAAAGTGATGGCTGCATGGGGGGAGTGGTTGTTTTGACTGTGATTTTTGATGAGGCAGGTTTTAAAAAGGCTGTAAGAGTCTTGGTGAGCTCTGAGTGGGTTATTTAGGTAGAACTTTTATTATTGTCTGTACTTTCTAAAATAACGAGTTGATTGGGTGTGTGTTGCGAGCTACTCGTTAGTTTAGAAAGTACCTACTATAGAGCAAAACTTTTGGATTTTAAAAAATTTAAGAGAAGAAAAACAGAAATAGTAAAATCATCGACTATCCGATTGCTGTATTGTTATTGGACATTTTTTAAAGACATGAGAAAAAGAGTCTTTCTCATTTAATACGAAATCCTATGTGATTCATACACTGAACATTGTGAGAGCCAGATCTAATTGATGATACCACGATCAGGTTACGCAACATAACAATTGATGTGACTGTCTAATACCTTCTCTTCTGTGAAAAATTGTAGGTAAAATTTAATAACTGAGGATTAGATGAAGTCATGGATCAAGAAATATAAAAGCGTTGAAAAAAAGCGGCGAAACGAATTATAAATAAAAATAATAAATCTTAAAATAAATTTTTCCTATCCAATTTATACTGGTTCAGTCACTAATTGATAAAAAGACTTTTGAAAAAAAAAAATAATTTGATTATTGTTGTCGCCTATTAAATAATAATAAAAAGATGTTTTCGTAATAATATTTATAATTAAATTAGTAATAAAGAAAAATATTTACGACTTTAGATAGTTACATAAAATTGTCTTTTAATGACTTATGAAGAACGACTAGGTCGAATTATCAGAATGATACTGTCATTACTTTTAAATTGAAACTTTCTTGTCCAATTAAGTTAGTTTTTTTAAATCGTGCTCTTAAATTACGTGCTGTCTAGAACTGACATCCAAATGTAATTTTCCTTAATGCAAGGTACAGGAAAAATTACCGGAAGTAAATAAAAAGGTGAATGACAAAAAGCGCATGTAATTTAATGTTTTGCAGAAATAACAGGAACGATAATAACTACTATACAGTAATGCAACGTCAAATATTTTGATATCAAATTATGTGCATTAAAACGTTATAAAATAAAAAAAAAATTAGTAATTCAAAACTTAGATAAAATCTTTCATTTCCAGATAAATACCTTTAATATAAATAATGAATAATACATGAAATTCCCCCTCAAACAGATCATAATATATGTAAATATTATGTAGCCAGATAAAAAACTTTACGCCTAGAAATCGCTTTTCTTTTCCCTCCCATGATGAGACACCTAAAGAGTCAGTAAACGCCAGCCCAGCCAGATCTTGTTATCTCCACCTTCAATTTATCAAACCTAATGAAATTCAAACTTACGGGGGGAAAGCAAGCCGTCGAATTTTTTTGGAATCCAGTCATTACGAGGATTGACTTTGGAGTTTTCTAGGCTAACGATACGTTTATAGTGTCGTCTGAAAATCGTCCGGACTTGAATATCCGCGCTATGCACGCGGAAATAAGAGACAAATCTGTCGCTTTCTAATAATTGGCACGGATCCGATTCATTAAATGCGGACGCGGAGATACTAATGAACTGTCCCCGGACAGATGCAGGTATTGGATTAATCTCGTTGTGAAATCAGCGGAAACCACGGAACGTATTAAGAGATGATGGAATCTTAATAGGAAAATACTTTTTCCACTGCTCTTAATTCAATCCTGTTTATTATCATTATTTTTGCTCAACTTCCTATATTTTTTTACACATAAAGTACAATTTTTATTTACGAAAGTAACGTTGTACTTTCGAGTAATTAACCTTTTTCAAGCAGCGCGCTATCGTAAACGTGAATCATTTCGCTCTTAACAACGATCTTTTAAACCAAAACCTCTTTCCCGTCAATTAATCCGTTCAACCCAATCAGCAGCGAACCTCAAACTAACCAACCTCTTTCTTCAATCCCAAAACGAAATACCCACCACAAACAAAACCACCCACGCATCCCACAGCTCTCAAAACAAACCGTCCCCCGGTAATCGCGCTTACCCTAATCACCTAGCTCGCCGCTTTCCCAGCGGCTAACCCACGAAAAAAAAATTCCAAAACAAACTTCTTCGAAGCACGGGCGCTCTTCTTGTGGGTCAGCGTGTCGCGAGACAGACGCGAGCGCGGAGGGGAACACGGCGGCCCGTAAAATTAACAGAGCCGGACGCTCGCGCCGCGGCGTGAGTATAACGGTGCATCGGCTAAGACTGGGACTTTCGCACGGCATCGATGTCGCCGTGGACGGGAAGCCACGGGAAATCGGATCGTGGGCAGGAGGAAGGTTAGCCCATTGTTCCATTGTTGTGGTGGGGATCGATGGATCGGTTGGGAAATCGGCTTGGGAGATTGATGGGTGGTTAGGTTGGTTTAGAGGTTAGTGGATTGACTTTTTGCTGGATTATGTGCGTGGATGGATGATATTGAATGGAGAAGTAGTGTTGGGTGCTGAATTTGAATTGATTTATGTCAAGTTCGGTAAGCTTCTTGTTGTACTTGCCATTAATCTACTTACATATATCTTACTTAAGAAACAACGGCTTCAATATGAACTGAAAAAAATTTTTTAAATTTAACTTTGAAATACTAAAATTATTTAGACAATGTTTAGCGAGTGGTGCTCGACATTTTATAAAGCAAATAGAATATTTAAATAAATCAAAAGAATCAAAATTTTTGTCGATCACTAACAACCATCACACTCACCCAAAGTCAAACCCTATGCATAAACCCGACACCTCACCCGCTAATCACCTGAAACCCACAACGTCCACCTACCAACCCATCAAAACAAACAGACCACAACAAACCCAACCCCCTTAAAAAAAAACGCACCGTACACGCGACGGCTCCAATAAAACAGCAACGATCGTGCGTGCGCAAAAAAAAAAGGAAACCCGTCCGCGATCAATCGTCGACGCTTCCTCTGGCCAGTTACGCAACACGCGCTCTCTCGCACACACATATATATATCGGCACGCGAGCGGATAAGACGTTGCGCCAGGTCGTGCGCGCTCGCATGAAAATCGAAGCGCGATGTCGATGACCTGAGCGGAGCTGCTGGACGTGGAGTAAGTACGTAATCGCGTCTGCGTGCGCTAATGATGACGCTGGGTAATGTGGAAGATTGGCTGGGTTATTGTTTTTTGATGAGGGTTAGTAGTTTGGTTATTGGGGTGGTGGATTTTTCGTGGTTGGTTTGTTTGTGGGTGAATGGTGGATTTTTGGGATGATATTGTAAGTGAGGTTTTGATGAATCGCTGGTGAAGTTAATTGTGGGGATTAGGAATGCAATTTTATGTGATTTAGATAGTTCGGGTTTATAGCATAGAAGAAAAATGCCGATTTGAAAGTGATAAGTCAGAGGTTGGAGTTTTAGTTTGGTTTATGGTGTGAGTTTACTGTACGCTCTTTCCATTGCAGTTTTAATGCGACTGCAAGAACGACAGAAAGGAATGTTATTTATCTATTGCGTAGATCAATGCTGGCCTTTGTACAGTTCTCATGAAATCTTATCTGTAAATGGATAACATTATTGATTTTAATCATCGTATTTCTTTTACTTCATAATGGAATAAAGAAATTTGGATAAGATACAAAAATGCATTTTATTATCAATTTGGCTGATAGCTTTAAGTATTTTTACTGATTTTGTTATCATGTATAAATCAAATCAATAAGTGCTTTGTTTGTATCGCAATTAAAGTTTTAAAAAGGTGCGACTATCAACAGACCGCAAATTATATTAATAAAATAAGTAGGAATCATCTTAAGTGAATCAATATGTAATAGCATAAAGACTACTAGTTTGTAAATAAATTATGTTTTTACGCTTTGGTTAGTTAATGAACATTTCTATTTATTTTATTAAATAACACTACACTCTAAACTCAAAAGGGTGAAATCTGGAAGTAAAAAGTTTAAACCCTACATTTTAATCTTTATAAAAGTTTAAAATGTAGGTTTTAATCCTTAAA
>JAPYZA010002121.1:0-24828 GCA_030522685.1 Eupelmus azureus | reverse complement strand
AAAAGCAGCCGAAATGAAAGAATTGCGTTATCGAGCATAATGACACAGCCAAGGCCGTGGCTTATGCTCCTTAAGTGATGGATAAGCAAGAACGGCCTTGAACTATACGTCGCTCTAATAAGCGCAATTTAGCCCTACTTTTTCCCGAAACGACAGAGCCGCGCTTGCTTAACTTGACGTATATCGATAAACATTCGTAACTTTGCATCGGGCACACTACATAGGAACGATACAAATGAGCCGGATTAATCCGCGAGCCGGTTGTTTACGTTGGAGCGCCGATGAAATGTTATCCCCGGCTGCGGAGCGCGATAGACAAACAGAGGCGAAAGAGTGTGTCGGGGAGAGTTGGGGAAAAGGTCAGAGCAGGGGGCAAAAAGCGAGTTTGAGTACTTACAATACGTGTCCGTTGTCAGTCGGTCGATAGTGTCTTGCTTGAGCTTGCTGTTCTTCTTGCCCATGTTTGCCTCGCCAGCCTCGTCCCTGTCGACTCTCTTATTCTATAAGTAGCTGACCGATCTCTTTTCTTCCTCCTTTTTCCTCTCTCTCTCTCTCTCGCTTTGTGTCGTCAAACGCCAACTAATTCACCTCGCTGCTTCCTGCATTTTTCTCCCTATCTCACTCTCGAGCTTTCTTCTGATTGCTTCGGATGGCCTCCTTTATTATCCGTCGATTATTTAGCGGAATTGGCACTTTGCGCACTAGTAATATTCTCTCACTTGTCTTGCCTCGCTCGTTATCTCTAAAGATTGCTTTATGCTTACTTTTATTGTATCGGCTACTTATGTATACTTGTAAACGTACACTTTTAAACTCGATTATGCGAAGCCTGAAAAATAAAGCTCTCTGTGTCTTGCGCAGCTGCAGGATCAAAAGGTCCAAGTCGGTATACAAATGCACGAGTGTAAATGGTTATATGTTGTGGTGTAAAAGTAGCCGCAGCTCTCTCGATGGGGCCTTTTGTTTGTTAATTACGTATATGTACAGTGATTGTAGGATCAACGGTGCGTGCGATCAGCGTCGATGCGGCGAGCCTGTAGAAAAAGCATTGATGTAATGAACTTGAACAGTCAATGCCCTTGCTCTTGTACTAATGACTAATCAACAACATCGATCGGATATGCGGTTCTGAAAACAAGACAAAAAGAACAATATATATTTGCAAACTAGATTTACATAGTTGAGTGAAAATGTGTAAAATTAAATACGACTGTGGGGGAGGCGAGCGAAGCTAGAGGAAATGAAAGGGTCCATTGTTTAGCCGTAACGCATGCGAGAATCTCGAGCGAGCGAGGGATATAAAAGAAATGTAGGCTACGAGGGTGTTTCTGCTCTCCGCGGCTTATCATCCTCCTCGAAATCACAGATCCTCTCACGGCCTCCGACAGAGAAAGAGAGAGAAAGAGAGCCGCTGCGCTCCAAGGTAATCCAGCGCGCCGCCGGCAGATCTGAAGATTATATGCAAAAGCCACTTGACGCACGACGATATCTCATTTAGCTCGCGGCTTAACTCTCTCTCTCTTTCTCTCTCTCTTAATGGTAGGACGCGGCTCGTCATTAGCATTTCAGTGCTACGAGCTTGCAGGAAACTGGGCGAATCTGCGCGGAACAAGAGCGCGCGTGACTGTGGGGCCAATTAAAATTCCCCGGCTCTCAGCTGTGTATGCATACGGCGCGGTTATTACGTATATGCAGCTTTGCGCGCTCCTCTCCGTAATCTGACTAGGATGTTTAGCTTGGGTAGACGAAAAGCGAGACGCTGGCTTCGTTAGCGCAAAGGGCTGACGCCTCGATTTCGCGATAGCGAGCCAGCTGTTTTTCATTAGCGCCTGCTGTTGTCTAGATTATTTTTATTACATCCTTCACCTTAGCTGCCGCGGCGCCGAGTCTCGATTGATTCCGGGACGAGAGGAGATTATTCATCGAGTCAGCAGCGCGAGGAGGACTCTTTTTTTTAATTGATTATCCTCGTGAAGAATTGTGTTTTTGTAGGGAACTCTTTTAATTTGTCGAGTGCTCGGCTTTTTACACCGGAGATTTCCTGAAAGATTTAACGAATGGCACAAAGGAGAGAGGCACTGATTAAATGCTTAATTCACTTGCGTTCGAGCCTTTTTCCTCCAATCGAAACTGGCTTCTTTAGTAACGATTAGAACTCTTGTTTTCCATTATAAGAAACTATTCGCGACAACCGTCGATTAATTCACAAGCACAGAAAACGGCAAAATTAACAGAATACCGGCAATGAAAAAAATCTCAACGACGCCACTTGTAAAAAGTCACTGACGAAATGCAACCGTCCAAGCCGAGCGCGCACTCGAGCCGCCGAGAGGCCCGAACGGTCCAGGTCTACCCGGGAGCATAGTACATACGCAAGCCCACTATATGCAACGGGACAAACAAAAGATAAAAAAACAAAAAAAATGGGCAGGCCAGCAGCAACGAGGACGCAAAAGCACATACATAAATTGCCAAGGAAGAAACAATGTGAGAGAGGGCTAACCAGCTGTGAAAAGAAAAGCGTCGGACGGAGGCGGTGAGCGCGCGTGTTGCGTGTGTGCGTAGAAAAGGCGTGGGTCGATCCAGGAGAGGAGCCTTCGCCGAGGCCAGCAGCCGCCTTGTCGCCTCGTCAGCTCGGACTTTTCATTCATGAAAAGCGAGCCGCCGTGAGAGAACTGTCTGGCCGTGCGGGTACAGTCGCTCTCCCTCGACTCGTTCCGACTCTGCGTGACTCTCGCTCGGTCGCGGCTGTCTTGGACCGACTGGCTCTCACTCCGGGCCTGACGTCATAGCGTCGCGGCGCTGGGCGTCGGACTGCCAGCTTGCAGACGCGGCTGCTGCTGCTGCTTTCTGCTGGCTGCGTACGCGCGCGCGCGGCTCCGAGTAGAGCGACGGGCTGCTATAGAGCCGCAGCCGCATGCGCAGAACCGGAGCAGAGCGAGGCTGTTGGGGGAGCTTGCGAGCTTGCGACTCGCTTCTCTGCGTGTGTGTAAGTATATAGGCGACGAGCCGTCGCCACCTGCATAAATCGTCCGATACTCATTACACGCCGCGAATTCACTGCTACCGCGCGTTCCGCTATTAATCGCTTTTCTACTTTCCTTCTGTCGCTGTTATTAGTTCTAGGTTTTTTTTTCTTTGGGGATTATTATTAGGTTTATTGCGCTGGGAGGTGGAGCTTGATGGCGACGTGGCCTCGCGAAACGCACGCGCTCGCGCGTTAATTAATCGCCGCGCGAAGGGCTCGTTTGTGGAGCTTTACGTTGTCGCGTAGATGACTGCTGTTAAAGCGCGCGTTGAAAAGCATCAATATTTAGGCAGCAATTAAAAGTGCAAGCGCGATAAAAAAAAGTGACGTTCGAAATCAATGTCAGTCCGAGCTGTTGAGCTAAGCACGCTATTCTATTTATCCAAGAGAGGGATAATTGCGTGGCTTTTGAGAGCTTAGCGCTCGGAAGGCCGGTATTTTTCTTTATTAAGTTCATATCGGGCAATAATCTTGTAATGACTTACGGAGCCGGGGAGCTAATGATAATAAACGCGCGTAAATAAGCTATGGAGGCCATAAAGTTGAGTAGGTATATATATGCGAGCTATAGAGGGCTACGTAAACTTATTCCGAGTTATGGGCGTAACGTGCAAATTACGGAAAATCGCTTTTACTTGCCGCTCGCGTGTCCAATTCCGTTTTCTAAAAATTCCAGTTATATATCTGTGCGTCGGAAATTGACGATTATTTAGGTGGCGTAAAGCGGAAAAATAAAATAGAAATGTAATATACTTGCACGTTAATGCAGAAAAATTAAAGTACAATTACGACGACCAGAAACATCAGTCGCAGAGACAAAATTAGTCACCCTCAATCTAAGGCGTAGAATTTTTCACGATATATCAGAAAAAATTCACCTCACTCCTTAACAAAGCCAAGCTTTCGCAAATGGTCCGCGTCGGTACCATTTTAATAGTCCCGCGCGCAGTATCGGCACGCACGCCGGCGAACAAAACAATCATCGAACTCCTCGGTAGCGGCTCGGACACGCGCAAGTAGTTACAGTCCGAGTCCGCTCGGCCCTCGCTCGCTATACTCCGTAGCTTGTTTCTCCGGGAAAAAAATGCAAATTGCCCATGCTCGTTGCTTGCACTTAGTTAGCGCGAGCTTGCGCAAGCTACTTCCTTTCTGCTCATTGTCAGCTCGAGAATGGCCCTTAGTGCGGCTCGTTACCGAGGCTTTGTTCTTGGCGGGCCAACTTCTCGCTCGTTCTCTCTCCTCCCCCCCCCCCTCAGCTGTCTCGCTCGTTCCTATGTGGTGTTGCTGCTCCGTCGCTGTTAAGTGCAAAAACGAGATGGCACGGGGAGCTTTCTGGCAGACGACGCGAGGCGCGCACCGGCGAGAGACATTTTGCTTTTTCACTTGTCTCTTAATGTCTCGTTTGTCTGTGCTGGTTTGTATTAATGATTTTTGGATTTTAATGGACTTGCTGAGTTCCGAGCTGTATACGGTGCGCTGGGGACGTAAAGCCTGTCTTGCTATTACAAAGCGTTGCGTAAAACAATCTTTAGACGTTTACAGGCGGCGAGTAGAAGCGGATAAAATGCCATTAATTCCATTGAATTCAGTAGCTGCGCGCTCGCACCACTCTCCCCGATAAGAAAAACAACCCCGAGTAAATTCCGGTCTCGCTAAATTTAGCGCGACTAACCCAGCGAGAAAAAAGAATTCCCTCAAGCTCGCAAGCTCGGAATCGAAATTCATAAGAGCCAGGCACGTGATACTCGAAAAATCGGCTAGCCGAGGAGGCCAGGCAATAAGAGCGCGAAAGGATAGTTGAATTGAATCTCTTTTCTCCGTCGAGCTAAGCAGAGGGACGAAGAAGAAGAGTAGGAGGGGGGAGTGGGCGCCGAGAGACGTGTTGCATTGCGGCTGCAGCGAGCAGCTGGGCGACTCGATATTCCCTGCGTCTGTGCGCGACTGGTCCCCGCGTATATATATAACGAAGCCCGCCCGCCTGTATCGACCCACTCTCGGCCCCTTTTCTCCCGCTTCATCCCACTTTCGAATCTTCCCCCCCCCCCCACTTTCCTCTCTCTCTCTCTCATCTCTCATGCGCCCTCGGTACCCTCTCTGCCGCCCCCCCGAAAATCGCGCTCGCAATTCATGTCGTATACATTATTTTTAACCCTGCCGCTCTCGGCGTCGCGCGCACGGCTCTGCTTTTATTGCTCAGTGTATACACAAGAGCGCGCGAGGCTCAAGGTATCAGGCCAATTGGCCGGAAATTTTCCGAGCGCGGGACGTTATTTACCAAACTTTTTAGCCGGCTCCCATCGGTTTTTAATTTTTCACTCTATCTTGCCCGCGGCGCGCTAACTTTTTTACTTGGCTCTGCCAGCTTTGAAAATTGCCGTGCGTGCGAGCTTACAGTTTTCCCAGATGCCGAGCTCTTTTTGAGGAGGGATCCAAGTTTGCCATGGAGTTTGACACTGCCGCTTACCGTCTCAGTTTTTAATTACGCCGGCGGTCGTTATTATAAGCGAGGGGAGCATAACAAAGTGGCCGATCGACTTCCCGACAAAACGACACTTGGCCCAGAGACTTTCCAGGCCTCGAATGCATGAAATTGTTCCAATAAAACTGATCAAACGCACCTGGTACTCCAGCCACGTGCTCGCTGCTATTACCAAACTACCGAAATTCCTCTCACCATCGAACCACGCGTGCCGATAATTCAATTATTCAAATCCGTCCAGAGCACTGGGAGAACAGCGGCAGAGGCAAAAACGGCGAGAAAAAAAGCGCGATGATTACACGCAGAGCCGGAGCGTACATTTATTATACAAGACAATGAAATGTTCGCCTCGTTAAAGCTATAACGGCGGCACGGGGCGCGTGTATAATGTCCTGGCGGGGACTGCGAGAGAGATTTTTATGAGCGGAGCGCATCCGCGCGCAGGCTAGGGAACGGCCGGGCTATATACAAGCTCTCGCACACTTACTTTTAGCGAGATTTCTTTTCATTAGCGGCTATGTTCTCCAGCTGGCTTTCTCTCGCTCTTGCCCCTACGTCTAATTACTTAAACTTTTTCATTTCTTTAGTCCCCGGACGCGCGCTGCGCTTATTATTTCCTCGGAATAATAAACTGCCTGTTTTAGCGCGCGACTGTCCTGTTGAGAGCGGAATGAGTATTAATTTTAGGAATTGTGTGTGTGTAGCGCTTGGCGAGTCTTTACTTTAGGGCGAATAATTGCGAGTGGCGTTTTTGCCGCTGTTTAAAATGATTAGTTTGGGTTATTCGATGCGATTGTAGGTATGAAATATTCGGGAAATTCGTGGGGAAAGCGCGCAGTAGAAAGTGTCTTGTAAGAGGCTTCGTGTGCGGGAAACGATTTTTTATGCGGCGCCACTAGATGTAATAGGTCTAGAGTATCTAGAGTCTCGGAGCTAAAGAAAAACTCAAACACGCGTTAGTTTATTAAATTACAGTCTCCCTCTAAGAGCAAAGAAAGAGCATCCCCTAAAAGCAGACTCTATAAATAGGCGAATCATCGCCGAGGCGCGAGTCGAAAAATGCAAATCACAAAACATCTTTAAATACCATAGATATACACATAATCCCCCCAAGACTATAGAAGGCCTAGAGCATAGGCAGAAATCGATATATCGACAAGATAAAGGCTAACGAGCAAAGCCCGCGAGTGGCTATATAAGCCCCAGCACTCGAGCTTGCGCGCACTCGATCGAGCTTTTCCAGCCAGTCGAGATGAAGATGCGTTATCTCACGCCAGTGGGCTGCTTGGGCGGGCGAGAATCGAGGCGAAGGTCCCCACCCGGCCGCGTGTGTCGGGCGCGTGCATAATATAGAGGCGGCGGTGGCGAGGCTATAAACGCGCGCGCGGAAGCGCCGCAGAAGGAAAAGTTGATCGATAGTCCCGGCTGCTATAAACTTCATTGCGAGGTGTAGCGGTTATGAGCACAATTGCCCAGCGGGCCGCCGCCGAGAGTTGGCTTAACTCGGATTAATGAGGTCGCGGAGCGCCGGCGGTGGGCTACTAAGCGGCTGCTTCTGCGTTCTTCTGTATCTGGCTATGGCTGTCTTGATCGGTTTGCGCGTTTCAGATCAGTTGGGTTTTGTTTGTTTAGTTTTCGCTGTTTTTTCTTTCTTTGGGAGGGTTGTTGTGACACGGTGACAATGAGTTTTTCCAATGGTTTTTAGAAAATGCACGTGGGTGCGTGGCTAGCTCTGACTTTACTTAGTCTATTGTAATTTATTTGGTTTTGTAAAATTTTTTCATCAGATATCAATATGCTGACAGTTAGACAGTTGAAATTTAAATGGATAATAAAAAAGTAAGATATTTGTATAAAATTCTTTCTGTCAAACTTACCAGAAAATGGTCAAGTTTCCGGCTCAGCAATTCTTAAATTTTCAGGCTTGTTCCTTCATGCAGAAATATATAAAGTAAACCAAAATTTTATATTCCAATACTTAATATTCTCCTAGAAAATCGCAATAAAAGAAAATCACAGAACTACCAGATCTTTAACACCTTGTAGCTCTTTAAAAACTGAATTATTAATTTGGACTGAATTGTAATTGATTTACAATTATTCTACAAAAAATTAACTTATTCTTATATATTATGGACACTATAAGGCAAGGATTTGATATAAGTTATCATACTTAAAAATTTTCAAGCTTTCAAATAATTGTGCTAAATAAATTTCAAACGTTCGAGAACCTAGTAACTTATCCAGATATTTTCTTTACTCAATTGTATCTATAGAGAAATATCGAACTTTATGGTGTAATATAACACTGTCACAGCCACGCGAAAGTCCAAATAAATTTTATTTCAATCGATATTTCAACACATACTTCTAGACACTTTTAGATGAATTTCTTCCTAAATTGATAGAAACGCAAGTTCAGTGCACCTTTCGAGCCGACTTGGAAGCCGATCGACTTCGCGTTGCGCCGATGTAGCATTCCACATCCCCTTGAAGTTCTTGAAACTTCCTCTACCCCTTCTTCTTCGTTAGCATAGAGATTAATTAAGCAATGAGAAATTGACAGCAGTGCATAGGGTAAATCTACTAAAATTTTGTAACTTCTAAAGAGCATAAATAAGACTGTGAAACGGTATTGTCCGCGTTTTTTGTGTGGCAGTGATCCTATAGTGAAAGCGCGCTTTTTGTAGTCTACGAACTACGTGTGTCTCTGACTGTAACTCCGAATTTGAAGTATAGTAATTTTGAATGAAGCTTAAAAATTTGATTATCAAAGCGAGCGGATGTATCCGTCGATGCAAGATCGGTGTCGACAGTTTTTGTGAAAAATTTGCGTGATAATATAATAATATAAAAACTGAAAATTTATACTACACCGTGGGTATAAGCTCCACAATACAATAGTAACTAACCAAAATTATAAGATAATTCTTCTTGTATTAGGTAAGAAATTAAAGAGAGTGCCAACAATATGCACTAGTAACATTAACCTATATTAAATGACTAATAAAATAAATAAAAGTAACATAAAATAACTATATTTTGCAAAAAGTTTTATTCAATTTCACCTAGCGAGAAAGAGAGGCATCAGAGGGGTTGGGGGGGGGGGGTGAAATCACGTAGTCATCACGTAGTTATTCCTCTTCGCTGCAAACACGGCACGTAACACAGCTCCCATGGACGTATAACATGACAGCCTTAGACAGTTCAGGTGTGATAGACTTTGTTGAATTAGAACTATTGCTCATGACATCCAATCGTAACAGCTGTTAGCGTGTAATGTAGGTCTGCAAATTAGACTTTCTTCATATATGTTTGCTTCCAGAAACAATTATCGGAATTCGGGTAGATACTAATCTGGCAGCATCATTATGTCCTAATTAATTAGTCTTCTTGAAAAGGAGAAGAGCAGGTTATTTTACATCAGGGTTTTATTGAATAAATGATTTGAGCATTCGTATAGATGTATTAATTAGTTGGTAATGAAAATGGTTTCCGACGAACCAAGTTATTATAAAATACATTTATTTTGCAAACATTGCGGGAAATAATGCTTAACTCGCCTTTTCGAGGGTACTTATAGAAACAAAAAGCAAAAAATTTTACAATGTAAAACTGCTTGCAACAAGAGTGAAAATAAAAGAAGTATTTGATTTACACAACTTGATTAAATTAAAACAAAACTTGAACTCGTTGCGGTTGCTACTAGTAGAGATACAGTTTCATAAAGCACACTAAAAATCTTATTGAATAAGCTTATTAATTTCCTTTAAAACAGTTGGAGGAAGCCCAAACTGCCGAAACTATTCCAAAAAAAGTCCGAACTATTTTTTGCGATGAAGATGGTGATAACCAGCCTTCAGTCTATATATCAAGAAAATTATTAATTCTATTTCTATGTTATTTGTACTTTTTGATTTTACTTTAAATAGAAAAAAAAAATTTCATCTCTTTATACGATAGGAAAGAATCAGACATTTTACTCAGCAGCTTCGATCACCAGATTTCCCGATTAATTTCTTCCGAAGCGACGTTACATTCAGCAGTCAAAACTAGCTTGACTAACGCGCCCCGCGCACAACAAAACACTCGTATTCCATACAACTGGAAAGATGGGCGCAAAGATCGATAAGCAGAATGGAAAACAAGAAGTAAGGGCGGTAAAGAAAAGATGTCGTTGCCGAAAGTAATTGAAGCTGGCCCGAACGGCACGGCTAAACTCGCGCTCTTCTCTCTCTTTGCAAAACAGCGCGCGAAACTTTTGAAGAAAGATGTGTGTACGAAAAGTGGGTTAAGCCGCGAACGAGAGAGCCGCGGGAAAGAAGACGAAGAGTATTTCGATCGGGGACAGGAGATCTTGTCTCCTCGTAATTTACGACTTGATTTCGGCCGCTCGGAGCGAAGCCCGATAAATCCTCTATGATTAAAGGTATAACGGCAAAAGCGCGCCAGGCAAAAGCCAGGATTGCGCTGTATTCCGTAGGTATAATACACCGGCTTGGCGCGTTTCGTCAATTAAGCTTGGCTTCCCCTTGAATTCAGGATCTCTGCTGGCGCCGCCGCCGCTGCTCTACTGGCCATGGCCCATGGCCCTTCGTGACCGACTTGCCGTAAACATCATTTCTGATTCTAATCAAAACGAAAATCCGGCCCTCGCGCGCGCGCCAGCTTTGACAGAAGGCATGGCTAATTTTCGTTTGTCATTCAATTAGTGGGCGCTCGCTCGAAACTGTCGGCTTGATTAAATCTATTGTTTCAATATTTACAGGAAACGCTATATATTCCCTTGAAGAATATACTTATAAAAATCTACATATAGCGCAGCTATCCGTATCAATTAGAACAGCAGCCAGAGCGTCAGTCAATATATGTCTATTTCCCGTTGTCAGTTGTGGCCCTGGGCTCGTCAGCCGGACTTGGTGTCGGCGTGCTGGTGGCCGGCGCCCGAGGGCCGCCCATACGCTGACCTGATCGATTATCTCTGGGACAGGGCCCCCTGAGCGTGCGCTCGAGGGTCTTGCGAAAGTCCTCCGAGAAGAGGCAGTAGATGTAGAAGGTCATCGAGTAATTTATCACCTCGAACAGATTGGCGAGCGCGCGAAACACCTGGATTACACGAGGAAGCAACAGTTACGCATGTGCCAGCTCAAAACAATGATTATGGTTGTTTATGGACAGTTTGTGTATATACCTGGTAGGGGAAGAGCGTGAGATTGTCCTCGCTGAGGGTGACGTTGAGTATGACCATAGGACTGACGCAGACGAGGAAGAGGAGGCTGGTGCTGCCCAAGAGCAGCATGAGTCTGCGCTCCTCGGCGAAGCTGCCCGAGTCGTAGACGCTGCGTCTCATGCGCCGGCGACGCTCGCAGGAGCGCCTGTAGACCAGCATTATGCGCAGGTTCAGCCCGGCTAGCAGGATTGTTGGGCCGATCTTGAAAACGAGCTCGAGCATTATCTTGTATACCTATGGGCAGGTAAGACTGATCGTTGTATTTTATGTTTTTGGCTTTTTGTAGTTGGGGATTTTGGAAAAGTAAGTGTAAGGATACTGGATTCAAATTGAGTTTTGGGAGAGTCTCGGTTGAGACGTGCTATCTTAGAATGAAGATTTTTACGGATCAGAGAGTGAGCGCTGTTATAGACGAGCATCTTCTAATCCTGAGATCAAGCTAAAAACATGGATATTGCATGCGTGTTAGTGAAAGAGAGTAGGTAATCCTATAATGAGGCGTATTAAGTTCTAATTCAGGAGTTAAAAAAATGGAAGCCAGCATCGCTCTAATATTTACTTTTTATTAATTAACAAATATATGTTTGACCCAAAAAGTCTATTTCTTAACTCAAACGTGAGATGAAGCTATTTTGACTACTATAAGAAAGGTAAAAAATAGCATTTCGAGCGTTGTGAAAAAAGTGTAAAAAATAGAAAATACTGTAATGATTTTGATAACCGGAAAGTAAAAAGAAAGTATATAAATTCAAAAAACTATGTTCACTGCTCGAAATGCACGGTCGTCTAGCCAACTTTTATCCGTAAAAATTCCTTAAAAGGCCCTGCCGCTGGCAAACAGCGGCCTTTAATAAAGAAAGAAAAGCTATTTCAGACGCTAAAAATAACTCATATTATCCCTTTGTTGCACACTATACCCATTAAATACGAAACGAAATACTTTTTTCAATAAAAATATAACGCATCAAAGCCAGAAGATAAACGCACACTATAAAAGGGCGACTGTAGCAAAATCAGATTGTCGCGTTTCTGATAAATCAACTGTCCGGGCCGGTCGACAAACATACAGCTTCTGATCTCGGCCCGAAAGACGCTGGGCAAGTAGACGAGGAAAGTGGCCAGCGGCAGTAGGAAGACAGTCAAGCGAGGCGAGCCGCAGGCAGGCCGGCCGTACTGGCCTGGCTGGCAGACGCTCGCGTACCTCTCGACCGTCAGTGCAGTCAGCATCATCACGCCTACTCCTGTAAGTTCAAAAGATTTGGTTTTTTAAAAATTTATGATGCTTGTAGCTCGCGGGCTTTAGTAGCACTGTGAAGTTATTTATTAAATTTGATGTGTGGACGTGGATTGAAGACAAAATTTTTGATACGCTTTTAATGGATATTAACTAACGTTATATTAATTTTAATGCAAATCTGCGTGAAATTATTGAATATAATTTTGCATGTATATTATGTTATGACAGTTAATATATTTTATGTGTGTAAGTTTTCTATAATGTATATCTATGTATCTAAAAGTTTGTTTTCAGTACATGTATATTAAATTTATTATGATGACAGCCGTAACAGTAAAGTATAATAATATTGTGGTAACGAACCGAGAAAGCCATTCCCTAGGTAGAGCTCAAGATGGACGTGATAGAAGGCCTGGATCCAGCTTGTCCAGCCGCCACTTTCCTTATGGATAAGCACCCTCAGTGCAAAGGGGATGCAAAAGAATATAGCCAGCAGGGAGGCTACTGAATATGCTATAATAGTATATCAATCAATTATGGATAAAGAATCGTACATGATAGGTGAATGGAACTGAGAAATGAATATTACATTTTGAAATGATGGAAATATTATTTTAAATAATAGTGAAGTTTAAATTAAATATTATAATGATATAATTTAAAAACAAGAATGAAAGTATTAAATATACAGTGCATATTTTAATGAATGTATATTGCTTCATGATTGGTATAATTATAAACTTATTTCATATATATAGATTTATTTATAAATGTTCATTAGAATATTTTACATGAAAAAAATTTCGAGAATAAAGATAAGAGTCTGAAATTTGCTTTTCATATATATGCGTTGACAGTAATAAAATTGTTTATTACACAAATATTATAGCTGACTCCTATATGGAAATAATGTTTGTACCACGGTTTATTACGGATACTAAAATCTCTTACATCTAGAATCTGGCAAGGATTAATATTTTTTATGAAAAAGACATTGACCAAATTCAAAAGCATGCATTTACACAAAATTCGAAATACTTTTCTTATTAAATACGATATACATAATAGATAAAATAATAAAGGCGTATTACGAATATAATAATTGATTTTACCGGAACCAGAAGTCAATTATAACTTTACAAAACAAATTGAACAAAGCCCACAATACAACAATCAGATTCAAGCCGGCTAATTCCCTCAAAGAAAGTTCAATCCCTAAAAAGGGACAAAACATTGTTTACCTCTCCAAATATAAAGCCGCAGATAAAGGATCGGTCATTTACACCGGCCATTGAATGAAATTTCGCGTGTTTTCAGCTACATTTGATCGCGTCACTTTTTTCCAGAGGGTCAACTGCGACGGAGCGGGGGCTTCAGAAATTCAATAGGAAATGAACAGCGAGCGATACATAAATTCAGTTCGGCCGCTCGTAGCGCGCTAGTGGCTGGCTAGTCCGCCTAGAGAGCGCGATAAAATCGACGCCGAATGGCTCGACGCTGATGTTTATGGATTGTGCGAATGGCCAGCCGAATCTCTTTGCGTATTCTCCCCCCCCCCCCCCTCGCCGACGACCTTTTTCTTTTTTTCTTTCTCTATACCTTCCTTTCCGCTAAGCGCCTGGGCTATATTAAAGCCAACATCATACATGTAAATTTAATATCTTACTTTGCTTTTCACCTTCTCGTTCTGGTATATTGAAGGAAGCGCTTTTTTGAAATCTCTTTCTTATGTGAATTGATTTTAGGAATTTCATTACAAAAATGATTGATTGACGGCCTGAGAAAGTTAAGTCAAAGTAAAGCCGAAAGTTTAATAATTACTATTTGCAAGGGGTATCCGTAGCTTGAAAATTTGCGGAGTAATTTGAAAATTTCTTAAAGGGAGTATGAAATTTGCCGGAAGCGCTTGGACGTGCTTAAGTGGACGGGATGTTTGAGATTGGACTTGCGGTCTAGGAGGGTCTCTACCTAAGGCTGAAAATAAAGGGCCGAGAACCAGCAGCCGCAAGAGAGAATGAGTCAGACTTGAGCGCACGAGTTGCTTAAGTAGATAAAGCGGGATGCGGTAAGCCGCGTTTAAGGGATCAACCGACCGCCATTCTTGTTATCCTATCCATCGACTATTACTGTATACATATACCTACTATCTATTAAACTATCTCTCGTTTCCTCATAAAATCTAGGCAATTTACAAAATAAATTAATTACTTACTATTGTTTTTGTAATTATTGCAATCGTTACGACTTACCTCGCATGTAAATGTAAGCAGTCCCTTGCATGTTGCGCCTGGTAAGAACGATTAAATTCAGAACGTTGCCAATCATTCCGAATAAACATATCGTTGGCATTATAAAACCGTAACTTATTTTTCTCAAGTAGTTTATTCGTGGATCTTCATTGTTTTCAATTTCGCTCGTCAAGATACAGACATTTTTCGATGCTTCGAATAAAACTGAATTATTCATTTTTTTTATCTAACTACTTTAAGAATTGAAGCTTCTTAAGCTCGCTCTGGCACTTTTCTTTTTATCACTTTCATAGCTACCATAATTATTAATTATACTCGTTTGTTTTGTGTAAACATTTATTGCAAATGGAGCTGAAATTACTTTAGTTACTGTTTACTTTGTTTCTCTTAAAGCGAATGAGTTCGTTTTCTCTAATCTTGCTCGTCAATGCGGGTCGAGCAGCCGACGACAATATAACGTAAAAACTTTATCGATTTCCCGGATTGCTAGTTAAAGTTCACTAACGTAAGCATCTCGGATTAACGTAAATTATCAGCCATAAAAGATGCTTCGGAATAGTAAAATTTTTATTTTCCACGTTGAATTCTTTTTGTTATACAGTGGGTAAATAGAAAAATCTACAGCATAGGTGATTAGACCAAATTTAATATATAACAGATTTAAAAAACTAAAAAAATAATGCTGTTAAGTGTTTTTTTTGTTGGTAAATGCTGAACAAAATTAGAAACCGATTGATTTTAAACATGATCCCTACGTTGCAATAGCTTAAGACTTGAGTAAAAATTAAATTTTTTTATTTTAATATAATTATTTATTTATAAAACGTTAATTTTTACCAGAAAAAAGTGTGTGCTTATATATATTAAATTAATACACGAAAAAAATTTTTATATAAAAATAAAAATATTTTGTACAATTACTTAAGATTAAGATTAGGCCTTACTAAATTTCTACTAGGATAAAAATAATATTTATACTTTCGCACAAGTCAAATTTTATAATTTGTAATATCTGTATAACAAATTAAAACAAAATATGTATTCAAAATTTTACTAATTTCATATTTTTAATTCAAAAATTTTAAAATCAGTACACTTGACTTTATGTCTTTTATTTTGAACTAAAAGCTACTCTAGAAACTGAGTGATTGTATTTTTGTTATTTAGAAATACCCCAGAGTAAAAGTAATTCTTCAGTACTACCAATGTACAGGTTCAAACATTTTTTACAAAATATTTAACATTTTATACTTAAATACATATGTTATGGTAAATCAGTAGAAGAATAAATAAAAAGACAACTTTTATAAACAATTCTTAATTTATTTATTTAAATTATTTTACTAAAATTAAATTACGTAAATGTTGAAAGGAACTTAATTCTACATAAAGTTTTTAGACGGTTTTATTAATTTTTATAGGTATATAAATTAAGATCATTGCAATTTTTATAATGAACCAATTTAAAGAATCAAATATTCATAATTATTTATAAAATGTAAAATATAAAATTTACAAAAACACAAAAGATACTAAAATAACTTTATACGATTATTTTACAGGCTCCATTTATAAATAAAATAGATTATTTTATTGATATATTTAAATTTTATTTAATTAACCAATAAAATAATTTTTCCAAGTAAAATATGCTGTATGGAAATATACATAAATTAGATTTTGATATATACTTATATTGGTTCACTAACTGCAATTTTGGAACATTATTAAAATATTTAATGTAATTATTACATAACTTAGATTTTTTTTTTAAATTATGCGCATGCAACATTACATGTAATTATATGACTTCACACGTTTTATAAAATAAAAGTAACATTTTTAATTTAAGTTTTTACTTTCAATAAAAATTATATTCATATTTAAAAATTTCTGTTCTGTTAAATAATGTGTTTTGACGCGGTAAAAACAAATCAATAAACTGTTTACATTTTCGCCACTTAAATAACAAGACATTTGTCTGTAAATTCTACAAGCACCTCGACTGTTATAATTCAAATTTACAGGCAAAAGTTTGTTAGTTTATTAGGTACACCATCAACAAGTAAGAAATATCAATAGATTATGTGCATGTTTTCTACCACGAAGAGTTGAAAAAATAATTTTTTGCAAAATAAATTATGATTAACCAATAAAAACAAGCGAAATATGACGGCACTTTATCACAATATTAATAATTATATAAATAAATTTTGTACTAAAACGTCTAATTCCAAATCTATTTAAAAAAGAAAATGAAATTTGCAAATGGAATGTAAATTAATATAGGTCAGTAAATCATTTATTTATTCTTTGTTCTTTTGATGTGAAGATAATAGAATTTTTATAATTCTTTAATAATTTAGAATTTTTAATTAACCATAATTTAAATTTTTAGGAATAAAAAATTTTATATTGAATAAAAATTATATAATACCCCTGCAATAAATTTTATACCTAAATATTTTTTTAAATGAATTCAATAAATATTTTCCTCAAAACAATAAATAAAATTTAATTATTGTTTTTATGGAATAGTTTGAGATTTCAACTTTCCAATTGCTCAGCATAAAGCGTGTCTGTCTAAAAGATGTTATTCTGTCATACTTTTCTGATATAAGATATTTTTTAGTTGAGAAAAAATAATAAGACCTATATGACGCAATCAAGTAGTTATGAAAAATATAATAAACGTAGCAATATTTTTTCATAACTTTCACGTTTGTTGAATATAAAAAAAATCATGTATTAATAGCTTTGTTCCCACAGGTCAAGCTCACAGCTCACATAACATACTTTTGTAAATAAGTTGAGGAAGCTTCCTTTATAGCTACCATCTGTATGACTCTGTACGACTTTTGTAAATAAGTTAAGGAAGCTTTCTTTACATCTGCCATCTGTATGACTCTGTACGACTTTTGTAAATAAGTTGAGAAAGCTTTCTTTACAGCTGCTATCTGCTTTATCATATGTGTTTATCAAAAACTAATCAAAACATTCAATTTTCATATTCTCATCAGTAGCGAAAAACATTCAGTCGTACTCGTGCGAGGATTCCCTTTTACTTATTAGATTGTCTCTTTCTTCTTGAGTAGATGGTTCTTCTGATATTACTGGCCTATTGACTTTCACAACTTTAGTCACTTTACTGAGGCCTTCAGTTACTCCACTATTTCCTGATACACTAGAAAATAAACTGTGATAGTTTTATTAAAATTAAGGGATTGTATTGTTGTCTACAAAATAAATAATTCATTTTTATACATACACAACATCTGTTTCTTCATCATCATCTTGAGCAAGCTCTTCAGCAGTTAATGTAAAGTAAGGATTTGCCGAAGCTGGTCTAAATTTATAACCAGTTAAAACGAAAAATATATAAGTTGCCATTTCCCGAAACATTTCATCCAACCATTCGTATTGGAAGGGTACTGTAATCTAAAAGTAAAGATATTGTTATTATAATTTTTACATAAAATCCAGATTATTTTTTGTTAAAAATTTGAAAAACAGCTTACTTTTAATAAATAAACAATGACTCTAGTGAAATAAATGTAACAAACTATCATGATATAAAAATGTCTAAAAAGTTTCAAAATCCGTAAATTAGCAGCAGCTTTGCCATCCATATGTGCAGCTTCTTGCAAATGCCTTATGCTCCAAACAACTGGGAACATAATAGCACCACAGCAGACCAAATCGACTAATATAAAAACATCACGCCACCTTTTGTGTTCTACATCGCCTTCCTCACTTTCTTCAATTATAATCTCTGCCACATTTGCTAACACCTAGATATAATTTTTTTAATTATCAGTTTTTTAATCAATTAAATTATAAAATAAATAATTAACTTTTAACAACAATTTTCATTTTAAAAAATTTGTTAATTTTTACCTGAAGAGGAATAACGATCATAAATAATTTTTTATCTTTATCTGCTAAAATGTGCTTGATAAATGTCCAGCCAGTTCCAATAAGAACAATCGTAATAAATAAAACAGCCCCCTTCAGTAAATGTGTGATATAATAAAGTATAGCCCATGCTGCAACGTGTTCACCTTTTGTTTGAATAAAGTGAAAATTGATTCCATGAAATAGTAAGGAAAATGACTTTAAGAAAACAAGAATTGCCATAAGATAGTGAATTTTGAAAACTGGAAGTCTAAAAATGGAAAAGTTAGATTTCTGCATTATATTTTATATTATAAATAACAGTTTTCTAACGTACTTGCTTTGTTTGAGGATCATGACCCAAAAGGAACCTGAAAGAGAGAAAAGAAGAGCCATCATGAAATAAAGTTCTGGTAATGGCATTTCTCCAGCACTTAAGTAATTATCGCCATTAATTTCTGTAATTTTCACCTAAAAGGAATATAAAAACGTGTTTAATATGTTAAAAATATAACAAATTATTAAATGTAACTTAATTCTATAAATTCTTACTGAAAAATCTACTGCAACTCGATGTTTGTAATTAGGACAACTATCAAAATATAAATTATACAATCCTTCTTCCTCTTCATTGGCAACGTACATAGCAAAAGTCATATTATAGTACTTTTCACCTTTAACTTCTTTTACAGAAAGTGGTAATGTCTGAAAGCAAGCACTAGTATCTTGAAACATTGCTCCTGATTTCATATTATCTATTGATTTTTCAAGCTCTGTAACAATTAATTTATATATATTATAAATATTTTTAGTTATCACTGTTCACTTTTCAGAACAGGCCGAAAATAATTATAAGTCTAATTTTTTAAATAAATAACAAACTATTGTATTATAAAAAACAATAGTATAATTTAAAAATATTTAAATAAAAATTTTATAAAATTTTTGAATCTTATAAATTACTTTGCATAAGTAGTTACTTATGGTAGCTTAAAATATATTAATCATAAAAAGTTCTATGAAGATTTAACATTTGTTTAAAGATTCTATTTCAAGTTAACTATTCTAGATATTCTATAAAAATTGTAGAAAATAAATAAAACTTGATAAATTAATTACCATGAGGTGCCAAGTCTCTCTTTCTTCTATGAAATAATGCTGTATCACTAAGACCTGTTGGTAAAGAATGTCTTCTAACACGAGGAACTTGTATTAAGCTCGCATCTTTATAGATATGCACTGAATGTACATTGCTGCTACAATTTATCTTTACCCTGAAAAAATACAACTTATTAGTGAGTTTTAAAATTTGATTAAAACATTTGTTTGTTCTTAATAATAATAAACAGCATACAGTAAATTTTTTAGATCAAAAGTGAAATATATAACTGCAGTTTCATCCTTTTGTTCATAATCAGATTTTATACTGGTTGCACCTTGAAGTAGACATTTATCATGAGTGTCTATGTAAGGATTCATGGCATCGCTTAAAGTTCGATCGAGAGTAAAGCCAAACTGTAATGAGCAAGTTTAAAATTCATGATTATTCTTGGATACTTCTTGGACAGGATTTTCTTATGCGATTACTTACCACAGCATTTTCATCGTAAGGTGTAGCCTTGAAATCGGTCAAGTTCACGTTCAAGACTCCATTTTTATAAAATCCAAAAGTAGTTAGCGATATAAAACGCCTGAAGTCATTCTGCAAACAAAATACAACTCTCAATGATTTAACCGACTACAAAGACATCTATTATTGCTGTGTTGTCATCCAAAGCATAATTAAATAATTAAATTTAATACAGCAGAGTGATAAATACACACCTTGACATCAACTTTGTGAATTCTCGCCGACGTAAAGTCGAGAAGAAAAAGGGCCAGCAGGCCTAAGATCATGAATCTCAGCTGCATCCTCGGCGCAGTTGGCTTATTCCACGTAGACAAAAAGCATTCCGCACATTATAAGGAGAGAAAATTTAATAAAAGTCGCGCGAGACTCGCGACTCGAGAAAGATCGCGTCTTCGTTATAATAAGCAGTATATGATCTCGTTTCCACCCTTCTTCGCAGCGACGTTCAGCTGTGCTTGCCGAGTTGACGTTAAGACAATCTCGTGTGCGCGTGTAGATGTGTATGCCTGTAAGAAGAGCTTTATGTGTAGCAGAGACACACGGATACGAATTGAATCACTACAGGTATTCTATTGCTCAAGGTGTGTGCGCGCACGACGGCTGCGTGTTGCGTTTTGCGTACACTTAATTTTCATCCCTCTATAAACTAGAGTTTCGATCCTACTTGTATAATAACGACCATTGATTTTGGTACTGAGGCATAAAGAAGTTGTTGTAACAGATGTGTTAGAGAGTCTTTTATCATCGAATCATTAAACTGTGCTTATGTAAAAATGAGTGATACAGATTATTGAATACGTGCGCGTCGCCATATGCAACGCCATATTGTAAGATAATCGAATGTGCTCCGATAATAAAAATATGGCGGCTGCGTAGGAGCAGCCTATCGGCGCATGCGCTAATCGCAATGCTGTTGTCAGTCGCGCGTATTTTGTTTTATTATTATATTTTATTATCATATTTTATAAGTAAATACTTGACCAATTATTGATCAGATTAAAAATGTTTTCTAATTTATAAATTAGTCATTTTTAAACTGATGCGTTCGAAATTTCGGACAAAAAGCTTTTATGATTTTTATTAAAATTTTAAGTATTTCAGTAAAACACTTAAGTATTCGAGTTAAATTAGTTTTTGCTTAGTTATTCAATTTTTTTCAATCTTTCATTTTTAATTCAACAAAAGTATTTTAATAATTTTATTTCTACTTTATTTCGAATAATTTATTTAAGGCTGCGGATTTTTGCTTTTAATAGAGTATTTAAATATTTTTTATTTAAAAAATTATGTTTAATTTTTAATTATCTTTCAAGGACGCAGGGAAAGGGAATGCCATTGCAGGGCGCTGCCGCGTTGAAGGACCTCTGTTTTTACTTCCTGCTATACGATGTATAAGTATATATAATTATACCTCGAAAGCCAAACATGTGCGATGGCCCTAAAATTGCACCGGTTTTTTGGCGGTCAACAACTATTAAACAAGAAAGTTTATAATTACATTTGTTTTAGTATTAAACGTAAGTATTATAAGTAAAGTAACGCGATAGAGAAGTTGTTGAACTGTCGATATATTTGATACATACCATTTTCTGATTTAACTCAGAAAATGCAGAAAATTATTATAGAGGTTATGTATACAATAAATTTTTTCCTTTTACAGAGACAATTCCTATTTTTGTGTGTAATGGATAAACGCTTCTTGTTTCCAAATCATTTGGATTCAGATTATAAATTAACAAGAGCATCTAGTTATTCTGAATTATCGGCATCAAAAAAGCTAGTATTTGAAGAGAAATGTAAATTAAAAAACAGTGGAAATCTTATCAAGCAGTACAGTTATGAACAAATTTTTGACCAAAAGACTAACACAAGGTATTACAATAAAAATCCTTTCATTATTTTCTGTATTATAAAAATTTATATTTTGATATTCATGCAACGATAATCTTTTTATAGCCAGGTAAAAATATCACAAACTTTTAAATCTAATGATGAAGAACGTACAAATACATGGAACAAAATATTCCTAACTCCAGCTTGTTTAAATAGTTCAGAAAGATTAAAAGATACCAATTCTTTATCAAATTCACGAAAAATGTCATTTTCCAATCAAAATCTTTGTATAGAAGGGCCAGATAGTGTAACTCCAAAACCAATCATAGCACCAGCTAAGTTCATTATTAAAGATAATGAATTCAATCAATCAAATGACAATAATCAAAATAATGTTTTTGAATGTAATCAAAAGCAGTCAGATAATGAAAAAGTAAGTGTATTATCTTCAGAATTTCAAAAATCATTGCCAACTATAGATATTTCTGAAAAAAATCATCTTACTATAGATAAAAAAACTAATGATAATCACATAGATGAAAAAGATGATCAGAAGCTAGTTAAAAAAGATTTATCTGAATTAAAGAAAAATTTAAGATCACTGGTTCCTATAGAACCTCAAAAAACAAACAGAACCTATCTGTGTTGGTCATTTTTGTTCCTAATACTTCTTCCAATAACTATTTTGTACGTAGCAGTCTTTTTAAATAATGAAAATTTATTAAAAACTGTATGTGATCCTCATTTTACAATGAAAAAAATACCGCAAGATTTGAAAAATAGTCTTTATGGGCAAGATTCTGCAGTAAATGATTTATCTAAATATTTTATTGACAAAAATGAACAAACTGGTTTTGACATTTTAATATTGACTGGTGGAATTGGAGTTGGAAAATCATATGCTGCTGAAATTATAAAAGATAATTTAAAAGACAGTTATAATATTCTTGAATATTATCCTCCACTCTTTAAAAAGGAAGACAATGCCTATAGATCTTTGGCAGTTTGTAGTTGTAATTTAGTGAGATTAGAAAATTTGAAGACTGATGATATTCTAGATGCTGTAATGTTTATACAAAATCTTCAGAAGAAAGTTAAAAACCACTGCATTTTAATTTTAGTTTTGTTTAACACACAAGAGACAGATCAAAATTTAAAAAGGACCTTGAATTTAAAAAAATCAATTTCAATAATAGATGAAAAATTTAAGGAAGCAGATTTACAACCTATTTTGGTCAGTTTCACATCTATGACTGATGAAGCTTTGGAAAAGTGTATAAAAGATGCAGCTGACTATACTGGCATGAATTTATCGAACGATGACATAGAATACGTAAAACGTGATTTATTACTGTCTGACAGTGGATGTAAAGGAGCATACGCAAAAGTTCAGCTGGTAGGAAAAGCTGTGAAGTCTGATCTCTAAGAATTGACTTTAAAGGGTACAAATACACATTGTGATACGAGCGCTATAAAATTAGAGTCATTTTATTTTGACGATTGAATAACGTAAAAATGAATGAATAAGCAAATGCGTTTATACAAAGTAGTCAGGCTGTATTGAAATGGTCTAAATTAATCAAAGCTTCTAACTAATTCGCATTAGTTTTTTTACGAAGCAAACTGACGCGATGATTGTTTTTCTTAGTCAATAATAAAACGTAAACCGGTTTCTTGTAAACGAACAGAAAACATCAAATAGGTCGTTTAAGCCAGAATACATTTGAAACAAAAAAACTATTTTGTTTACATTAAAACTTTCCCTCAGAGTCATAACACTCGATTCTTCAATATTTTTATGTAACGATTAATTTGGACTGTCTAGTATAAAATATATAAGTATAAAGTAATAAAACGATAAAACGCTAAAAAAAATCATTCCTACAGTAACGAGGTGAAAGCTCTTGTTTTCTTTTTTAGTAAGTCAATAGGTTGCACTATCGCGTAAGAAGTTATAGTACGCGAGCGCGCGCGCTCGCCGGGGATGCGTAATGCGTAATGAGTGTTAAAGTTATGACGTGGCGGATAGTGCAAATAAATGCGATGGCGAGGCGCATGAGCCGCCGCGAGCGGCGAGACAATTTGCAGTAGGCGAGACGGTGGCGCGCGGCGCCTCTATTACGTAGAGGGACTTTAACGAAACATTTAAACGCGCGCAGGAGTTTTACCGCAGGCCTATGTAATGTATACTTTGGAGTAAGCTTCCTTGCGGTATAATCGCATTTCACTTTTTCTGATTATGAGCGCCAGGCGGGGAGGTAAAAGAAAGGAAGGGAGCTAGTGGTCTGCTTTGATTTGCGCTCGCGCGCGCGCGTGCGATGCGCGATCGTTGCGTGTGTCAAAAGTCTTTTATAAAAAAAAAAATCCAACTATACCAAGCGAGCGAGGGAAATGTTGCGTTACGCTATTACGTCCGTTATGCAAAGATCAAAAAGAAGGCGCGCGCGTGGTCGAAGAATAAAGCGCCGTTGTAGAGCTAGGCGCTCTCGCTCTTCACGCATTGGTAGTTATCGTGTGGTCTTTGGTGCCAAAATCACAGAATAAGTTTTACTTTTCTGAAAAAACTATTGTAATTTTCATTTATTATTGGTTTTATAAATATAATGTTTTTCTTATTATGTAGAATTTATTACTGAATAAAGCATTTTTTACAAATTGTATATTGTACTTTTTTTTTATTTTTTGACCATCCTAGTAGATAAGAATTTAAATATGATGTATAAATCCAGATATCGCTAGTCAAAGTATAATCACTTAATGATGAAAAGTTTACATAAAGTTGTTACTTTTAAAGATTTTTTTTTAATTTAGGGTTGTGTACGGTTACGGGTATCCCGAGTTTTTGATTTGTTCTTACCTCCGACTTATCAAGGAAATTATTAGGTGTAATGATCGTTCTAATGCCGCCTTAAATAAGGTATATGTACACTTGTAAGGAGAGATTTCGATCTCCGGGAAACGGATTTTGATGAGATTTTACGATAGGATCGGTTACTTAAAAATGATATCCAGTGCCACTAATTTGGTTTCGTATATCCTCATTTGCAATATACTTAAACAATTCTATACTTTACATCTAACCATAATATTATAATATTTTAATTTTCTTAAAAAAATAAATAAATAAATAATTTAAATTAAATAGTAAATGAAAAATTTAATCTACCGAAAACATTCAATTTAAAAAAAAATACAAATAAACAAAGAGAATTCGATTAATACGCAAATCGTTTCTAATTCTTCTTACA
>JAPYZA010002120.1:0-18968 GCA_030522685.1 Eupelmus azureus | reverse complement strand
GTATAACAATCGCATACACAATAATTATTATAAATCATGAAATTTTAACTGGTTAATATTTTTTAAGTATAATTATTACGTTAAAAATTGTCATCATTTACGCAGTGTCATGTTCAGCCCACTTGCTGTAGAGAAATTTTTCTTTGTTAATTAGGTACTTGTTACGAGAAGCAAGTTTAGCTACCACTTTAAATCGAAAAACTGAAACAATAAAATTATTTTCAACAAAATTAAAGCACTATATTAACGTTTATTATGACCTCCCAGATCAACTTGAATTATAACTTCAAAATACAACATCAATTATCCTCATTAATCATCCTTTTAATAAACAGGTGCAGCTGCAAGCAGCATAAAAATCAAAATTCATCAAACCCAATTATTTCCCACCCGCATTAAAATCACCCGCTATCCTTCATTATCTCAAAAGAGCTTCATCACTCTCTACTCCAATCCCAATTACCATCGCACAGCAGACTCCAGGCTGCTCACATTCAACACCGACCCTCACCTTATCGCCGCGCGCAATACAAACAGTCCCATTCAAGGATGCAGCTACTAAAAGTCGCACCTCTGCTCTTGAAACGACAGTCCCATTCAAGGATGCAGCTACTAAAAGTCGCACCTCTGCTCTTGAAACGAACCAGCGAGATTTCCTAATATCATCAGCTCTTCGGCAAATCCTTAACCACTCACACATGAGATACTTGCTATACCACAGCGGCAGGGACGCTTTAGCGTCAATGTTAATGCGATTCCGAGCGCGCCTCGCAATGCCAATGTCTCTTTGGAGGCCTCTCCGTTTATGAGTATCCAGCGCCGCTTCATCAGCCTGCGGATCCTCGATGGGAGTTTTTGACCGCTGACCGATGCTTGAATAATTAAGCGCGCGCTAAGTGGGTCAGCGATTTTTATGATAATTTCCCAGCGCGCTCGCGACTGGCACGCGCGTCGATACGGACGCGCTGCGTTTTTTATTTTTTCGACTTTGCTTTTCAGCGCTGCGAGATTACGAAAACTGAGGCAACTCCCTGCACAGCTGTGGAAATTCGGAGGGAATTACGAAAATTAATAAGCCGACGATTATGGGGATTATTGTTGTCATTACGCCAATTGCCCGGTGCTCGATGCCTAATCGAATGCGGCAAGAAAATTATGACTCTTTGTTTGCGCGTACGCGTAATAAGACATGCTCGAGACATTCGAATGGTAAAAGCGAGGAAGCGGATTATTAATGTTATATGGCTACTGCTCTTGTCTGGCCGTGCCCGTCTCTTTTCTACTGTTATTATCCGCGAGAATACATAGAGCTGCTACCTTTTGACTAAAGCAATGTTTAACTCTCACCCATTGTTTTAACATTTCGCTAAAGCGCGAATGTCAACGCGCGATTATTTTGCATTCGTGGCATTTTTGACTGCAATCGCTCTGTATTTGCGTGCCTCAATTTAACGCGTTTAGTGATAAAGACATGACGATCCTTGAAAAAAATGTACTGGTAATAAACAAATAACGAGCTGGAGATTAGAAAAATTTTTTATAACGCATTTTTGTATATTACGCAAGTCAAAGCGTAAATATGCAGCGAGAGGAGGTGTAACAGACGACATTTTTAATAAATTTTTTAAAAAGTTAAATTTCTCAAAAAGTGGACTGATTATACAATATCGCAAATAAAAAACAAATGGTCAGCCAGACAACACGGAAAAAAGTCAAACATTGATTTATAACGACAATTTTTTTCATCGATCTCCAAAGTAAAAAACCAATACCTTCTCGAAAATGCATGAATGAATCTGCGGTGAACAGCGTTAACCTATCCACGGATAAGCAAAGCGAAACGACAGATAGAAAAAGACCAGCGCCGCTCTGCTTTCCCTTTTGTCGCGCACTTTTTCTAGGCCTTTCACTCCTCATTCCGTTTTTTCACCTCCTTATCTCCTCGCGCACATTTTAAGCAAAGCGCGCATCGAGACACGCAAACGTCCATTTCCGGCACGTGGATTTTCGGAACCTCACGCGAGCCAGCTCTTTGTTTTCGCGGGGATGGCCAGAGTTGACGCTTTCACCCGCGAAATTTCGATTACTATCTTAATGTCCGCGCGCGTGCGCTTGCAAAAAATAATAGGCATCTGGAGGTGCTCTTCGCGCGCACCTGTTATACAAGCTAATATAATGAGAACGCGGCGCGCGTGCTCTGATTTCATAATAGCGATAGCATCGGATTTTTTAGGCTGACGTGTGGAGCGACGAGTTTTTGAGAAAAATTGCACAAGCATTAGTATATGAGATGTTTGCTCGCGGGTGCGGAAAATGTGTAACAGAACGATTATCGAAGAGGGCCCGCATAAGCGGCTTTCATGAGGAAAATTGTAGGCCAATTTCCGCGAACCGCGCGCGCTTTCTTTGTTTTCCTTCGGCTTTTCTTCTCGCTCGCGGCTTTTTAATTATCCGATTATGTAATGCAGCCGATCGCTTATTACCGACGCACTGACCATCTCAGAGTGCTATTACATCTATAAATAAATGGATGTGTATGACTTCTTGAAAGGCGCGTTTCGAAAGGAACTATCAAACGCTTCGATCTTCCTTTTGTTACGGCACCGATTATTTCATCGCAATTAACCAAAAGCTCCCTCGCTCTCTATAGATTTTGTTCGAACTTTATTCCAGGCTGATTTGATTAGATCGCGCTTTTCAGGGAATTTCTCTCCTGGATAATACATTTTTTTTCAATTTTTAAGATTTAAGATACATTACATAGTACGAAAGTTGGATAATTGATTGAGATCAGGTCGACTTTGCGTTGAAATTTTAGAAAATTTTAACTGCGAATATTTTAATTTTAAAAAGCTTTATGCTACACGCTCCGCGCATTGTAGATAAATTACATTCATCGCGATAAGTTTAATTAAAATTACCAACAATCTGAATGTGTTTGCATTCAAAAATTTGTAATCCGATAATCTTATAATTCAAATGAGTTGGAGAATGCAGAATCTTTTATTGTTGAATTGTACTGGTAAATCTTTTCTTATTTTGTTCGTTGTTTTTAAGAAAATCTTCTAAATGACAGACTTGCCCTGTCAGCCTTTGAAGGTCTCGAATCAAAAGTATTTTTTCCATATCAAAATGTCAACAGTTATGTAAAGCACTGATTTCATAGAAATCAAGTTATGCACTGCGCTGGCCTGCAATATCGGGGAATTCCATTAATTTTCTTTCGCCAACTAATTATTAACGATAAAAATATATTTTTGCAAATTATGAAAACTTGATATAAAGCTACTTTTACATTGCTAAATTAAAATTTTGTTAAAAAAAATATACATAAGATAGCGGAGCACGTAGTTTTCAAAAGTCTTTGTTGTAATTTGTCATTTCGCCAATCGATATGACGGCCCTTCAATGTTCCAGTATATGTAAATTACAAAAAAATTTCAACTAGCCACCGGCGTGAATTATCTAACGACACTTTACGACGAGCAATACGAAATTTGAAATTTCGCAAAGTGGCATCGATTAGGCAGCGACTCCGGCGGTAAGGGACACCAAGAGCGCCTCTCTTGCCTATCGCCGCTGCTCTCTATAACAAGCCGTGAAAAAAAAAGCCGAAAAAAATAATGTCGACACTACAGGTCGTTAGGTGTGCGCGTAGAGAGAAAAAAATCGGTATAACCTCTCGAATGTTGAAAGTTTGTTAAAGTCCGAAAGCCGTGGGCTCGGACAAAAAGCGGTGGGCGCTCGAAAGAAAGAAAAAAAAAAGGAGGAGTCGTGAATCGGCGGCGGCGTTGGCAGCTGACTGGTCCAAGGAGGTGGACTGTGCGGCGGCGGTGCGGCGGCGGCGGCGGCGCGCGCTTTCCAGTGAGAGGGAGAGTAACGAGTAACAAGATCGAGCTGGCGCGCGCTCAGCGGAGCGTCCAAGATTATAAAAGAGTGCTTGCAGAACCGGTAAAGGGGCAGTTGAACCAAGTGCGTCGCAGAGTTACTTTGGGGTACGTCTCGCCTGTCTCTCAGTGCTCAGTCTAGTATATACCTATATAGAGGAGTACAAAAGGAGCTATAGCCACTGTAAGGATATAAGAGCGTGCTTCAGCTACAGCTTGCCCAGCGACTAATTAATCCGATCGGCGGACGGTATGGATAGCACGTAACACTAGCTGCACCATTACTTTTTTTCTGCTAAGTGCGCACCTGTTGCTCTCCTCTCGATTCAGCAAGAATTAACGATCGGCGCTGTATTCTCTCGCGAATCGGAGGTTTGGCAAAAAGCTCATTTGCACGCCGAAGCGCGTCAGCCGGTTTTCTCGGGAATTTCAGTCATTTAAATTCATCTTTGTGGTTTCGAGCTCGGCCTCTGTAATTAGCTTTTTATCGATAATCTTGGCTTGACTAAGCTCGGCGCGTTTCATTTGCTTCATTAATTTGTAAAAACGCGGACTAACCGATCCTCGGAAAAATTCTCTTTTTTATACACTCTTTTCGTTTTTCATGCACACTCTGTAATTACAATAACGCAAAGCACCTTGACGTTTTTCTAAGCAAACGCAGGCAAAAGACAGAATTGCATCTTCGACCAAAATAGATAGGCTCTCGAGGAAATGGGCTTTTAAGGCGATCGCTAAAAAAGCGGGCTTCTATCACGACAAGGAGTATCAGGCCAGTCTCGCAGATAGTCCACGTTCTGGCGCGTTGCGAAATTGATGATCGGCGAGGCGACGTGAGCTTCTTTGAGTTGTAAATCGAATGCTAACACGTCGGCGCGTTATCCGCGCAGCGGCGAATACATTACACGCGCGCAGCCCGAGATGAATCACGCGCGCGGATCGCCGGATCTACATATAAAAATCCAGCTCCTCTCGCGCGTCATAATCGAATCTGCGCATCGACTTGAGCATTTAAACGGCATGCAGAATTCGAGCGAGAGTTTACATAATAGCGAGTATACGAGTATATGAGGTGGAGAAAAAAGGACCAAGTGAAAAGTGAAAAGTGAAAATGGACAAAGTGGGCCAGGAGGGCGGGGGACGCGATCGCGCGCGCGCGAGATGGCAATTACGAGTTACGCGCGGATGAAACGGCGAAATAGTTATGGCATAATCGCGCCGCTCGTATAATACGATGGTAAAAGCCTTACGCGAGCCAACGTAATATGGTGCGCACAAATGCACATTGCTCTATGCATATACAAATGCACGTCTATACGGCCGGCTGGATGCAGAGCGCATATACACAAAGGAGTCGGTGTGTATGCGCCGAGCGCAAATGACGCTATAACTATTACTTTCTACGCGGAAGGAGTCGCCGAGACACGCGCGGACCGTAGGAGGCGGCTGCCCTCCACGTAACCGATGGATATACCTTTGCAACTTCTTAATTAAACGATCAGCCCGAGTCGTGTTGATTCGCCGGCGCCTCGCTTCGCTGCGATCTTGATTTTATGCAGTCGTGGATTCGTGATCGGCCCTGTGGGTTAATTAATGAGGTTTGGGCGCAATTAGTGCCGGGGATCAAGCGAATTACAGAGTCGCTTTTCATTTTTTAGCATTTTCGTGGAAAGCTCCGTGTATGCGCCGGGCGCGGATATTCGTCAATTGAATAATTCAATTATCCGGCGATCTCATCCTGTTTCGTGGTTTTTTTTTTTAATTACCCGAAAGACACGTCGTCTCTCGACTTTATTTACGAAACGGCGGCTATCAGCGAGATTCTCCGAAATTGGGCGTAATCAAAGCATCTCTCGAAATCTCGGGAATCGAGGAAAAGGATAGTTGGCGCGTGCCTGCAACAGCGGGAGACTTTCGTCAGAAATGCAGAACTACTATGCGGGCAATAGGGAAACCGCGCGTATATTAGAACTACTTAAACAGAAAATTAGTCGGGCCGTTTTGAAAACAGAAAAAAACCTTGACACAAGTAAACGGCGGTAGTGGCAACGCACGAAATAGCGCAGTTACATGACGGGTAAAAGTAACGTTTCATCAGCAAGGCAAGAAATCTCAACGAGCCCGCGTGTATAGATAATTTCCAAAGAAATTGAGATTACTTATGAAATTACATAAGGGCGCGCGCGCGAAAGAGAATATACAAAATCTATCTCGCGGCTCGCTCGACGAGAAACAAAAATGAGGCAAACACTCGAGTATTGACAATATGTATTTTGTAACCTCCTTAAAAAGCCGGTCCCCGCTGTATACGAATCCGAACGTACATATCTCTGCAGCTAAATATTATGTAAAAAGGGAGCTTCGACGAGGTCCGCGCGCGTGAGTCAGGCGAACACAAAGATGGGTGAACAACCGCGCCGCAGGCGTAGCAACACACACCACACATACAGAGTCGGTATCGAGCCCGTTGCATAAGAGTCCCGGCACCAGGAGGAGAAAGTTCTTTCGAAAGAGTCGAGACGTAGACGCTGGTGTATATAGCTATGTGGTGTGTACGCGTGTGCTGAGCGCGAAGTTATGTCACTCGCGCGCTCCTTCGAGTGATCCAAAAACGCGGATTATGTCAGCTGACGTAATAATTACAATAATATAATCGGGCCCGCGTGCGCGGCTAGATTATGCCATCGCCTCGGGCCAGGCTGGGGCACACTTTTTTTTTAATCGCCCTCCTTTCTAGGTCAGGCGAACCGTGTATCTTCGCTTGCTTTTTTCCTTTCTTTTTTCTTTTATATTATACCTATACTCACGCGCCTACTCTTTGCATGATCGTGTTTATCGAGGAAGTCGCGACACCGATAGCAAGTCGCGTCTTCGGCTTTGACAGGATATCGGGGAGCTGGAATAATAGAGGGCCGCAGACTGTTGTTTACCCGGCGGAGGGACTGGCGTTTGTCAAGCAAACTGGCGAGTTCCACCCCTTTAATTGAGTACTTGCCGTGCTCGACAAGGACGCGGTAAATGCTCACTTCCTCGCGCCTGAATTCGTACTTGAACGAAAGTCATTGAACGTTTTCATACGGCTCTTACCTTCCCGCGAATTGTCTGCTTGAACGATTACTGGAAAAGAAAGATAAAAGTATAAGCGCAGGCCTCGCTCTTTGTTGCCTTTGTCTGGTTGCACCGCAGCCTTCGTGAAAATAATGAGAGTCGGATGGATTAAGAATAACGTTCGATTATCTTTTCAGAAATTGAAGCTTCTGTAACTGCGGATTGAAATAATCGACAAAAATGGGCGCAGTCGAATACGTGACCGAGGAGGACGCATACGAGTGGAAGCTGTCGGAGGAGACCCAGAAAATAGCCAAGGATGAGCTCAGGGAAGACAAGAACACCAGAGATCAGGCACTCGAGCAGGTCAGGAACTGGATCAAGATGAATCCGCGCATTGAGAACAGCCGAATGGGTATGTTTACTTTCGACAAGGTTTTTACTGAATCTTCTATTTTTACAATTACAAGTTATATACTGTCCAATATTTCCCTTGTTTCCGTTGTGCTGCTGTTCTTCGGTATTTATTGTGTACTTTTCTAGACGGCAAGTTCCTGCTGAAATTCCTGCGCTGCAAGAAATTCAACGTGCCAATGGCTCAAGAGGCCATCGAGCGGTACCTGCTTCTGCGACAAGTTTACCATCCCGCCTTCCATAATCTCGACATCACCGAGCCCAATATGGAGGAGTTGTTATCACTAGGGTATGCTTGAGAGAATTAAAGAAACATGCAAACAAACTGACAAGAACTCAGTGCCATCTTATAGTCCTTATAAACTTATACTGGTATTTTTCTTAAGTGTCTCTTTCATGCTATTTATTGTTTCAGCTATATCTTCGCAGTCCCTGGCCGAGATGACAAGGGCCGCCGCGTTATTGTCGCAAGACCCGGTAAAACTTGGTCGCCATACGGCCGATTCCATGAAAAGCTTATTATCACGCATAATATATCTCAATTTTTACTTCTACTATATAGTCACGCTTAACCTACTCCAATATCTTTTACGCACCTTAAAAAAATCTTTCAGCTTCACAGCAAGCCGTTCCAGATTGGATAATGTTGGATAACACATAGCTTTTCAAAGCGTCTGGTTCAGGTCGCTGCATTTATACATATACCTATATATATCACGCAATACATAATTATCCAACTTGGAAGCAAAACTCGGCTACTCTCCCCTCTATTTTCCTCCCTCCTATTTCTCTCCAAACGTAACGAAGCCCCATAGGTATACCTACGAGCCATATCGACAAATTCGACCGTTGGTTATAGGAGTTTTCGATCCTTACAAATTCACCAACGCGGACATGTGCAAGATCCACGCGATTACGTACGAGGCCCTCATGGAGGACGAGGAGAGCCAGATCCGAGGCTTCGTCCACTTCGCCGACGGCGCCGGAGTCAGCTTTCCACATCTCACGCTCTTCACACCCAAGGAGGCCGTTCGCATCGTTAAAAACGGCGAGGTACGCTTTTACTTCGACCTTTGAAACCTCAAACGGGAAACGCTTGACTTTTATCCTTGCATGCTACTGGATACGCTTTAATCGATCATGACTCATCAACAAAAGGATACTCGGGACTCGCTTTCGATTCCCTGATTTATGCAACCTGGGGAATTGATGAAATCATTAATACATTTCGCATAATCGACCGGACTATATTTGTTTGAGAAGCCAGAGCGAGTGTATTAGCGCGCGGCTAATGTGCCCGGATCCCAAGGACGTTCACGTAACGCCGATAAGTTATAGGCTCCGAAACCGGTTCTCTCGGCTATATACAGTCTTTCTTTTTATTTCGGTAAAATTGGGTCGCTCACCAATTCCGAGCCGGCCGCTGCTGGCCAGCATTTTACGTTTATCGCGTGCGCGGCTATACGAGTTCAGCCGGTGCGATAATACGGCCTAGGGTGGGCTCTAGTGAAAGGCTTGCTATATTTGCCTCTCGACTGCCGGGAACGCTGTATACTTTGTTTTGCACGTGTGATTTTCTATATTTATATTGTACTGCCACGCGGAAAAGTGGTTTTATGAATATTACCGTAATTTTGTTGAAACGAGAGAGAAATTTTCAGAGTATACATTTTGCTATAAATTATAGTAAAATTTATCATAAATATGCTAATTTTTACTATAAAATATATTAATTTTTATACTACAAATATATTAGTTTGAAAATCTTTTATTCTAAGAACCTTATGTACCAAGATTATAGTTGTATTTACTAGACCATTTTTCACCGCGTAGATGATAGCGCTGGTCAATAAATTGCTGAATAAAAAATATCTAGATTGTGCAAACTATTTGTGTTTCCGATTGTTGGAAAGCACTTGAAATGTCAAATCATATCATCATTTCTGCGTCGCAGGCACTTGCGTCGAATAATTAATATTCGATAAAATCTGATTACTAAAATATAGTTGATTATCTTTTTCCGGATTTTTTTGATTGACATAATTTAAAAGCAAATAAAGACAAATAAAAGAACGGCTTGATTGACATATACTGATATCTTATACTGAACATTTTTTAGATTTATACACGATAAAATTAGAGATAAAAAATATTAATACTCTATTAGGTACTTGAAAAACACTTTACTAAAACACTTGATAAATAATCAAGTTTTATCGATAAAATAATTGGCGAGATTTTAATCAAAGTATTCTTATACTATACGTATTATTTAAGTTATTATAATCATTGTTAGTTTTAAAAACATTTGTAAGCCTCCATAAGCTAGTTTATTTACCAGAGATAAAAGCGGATGGTGCAGAACAAAACAGTGTATTTATATATGCAAAATTTGGCAATTTTTAGAAAACGCTGCCAATGCGACACAAGGAGGTTCACGCCATAAACGCCCATCCTTCTCTCAAGTTTGCTTTAGACTTTGGAATGTCCTTGATATCGGAGAAGATCAGGAGTCGCGTGCGAATTTACACAAGCCTCGAGGACGCCAAGAACAACAAAATGGATACAAGCATGCTACCCAAAGAGTATGGTGGCACCATGCCCATGCAAGAGATGATCGGTTAGTTTCATTTAAATTATTTTCTAATTAAAATATATATTTTTAACGATTAACATAAAATCTGCCAATAAACTTTGGTTAAAGGAACAAAAAATAAGTAAGACACCTTTTATGATAAAAAATCTAATCGATCCAACTATATTTCATGATAAAATCAATATAAAAAAAACATTACTTTCAACATAAATTAATTTTCAATTATTCCAAGTACTGTATATACGCGTGTATGATACATGCGAACCATTGATCGAGCATCGATAAATTTAATTACAGATCTATGGCGTAAGGAACTTTTGGAGATTCGACCAGTGCTGCTGTCCCACGACAAAATGAAGGTGCGGTCGGAGATGTACTCGGAAAAGGCTAGGGAAGGTGCCGTGTCTGCCTTGAAGCAGGGACTCGCCTGCTCGACCGCATCGAGCGGCGAATCGACGATGCACGGCATTTGCGGTTCCTTCAGAAAACTCGAAGTCGACTGATCTCTCTACTCTGTGTATTATACATTAGTACCTTAATTAATTATCTACAAAACTTCGAGGCACAAAAGACAAATTGTATAAATAGCCTGGAATGGTCATTAAGTACTCTGAAGTTCGCGTCTAGATGTTATACTTATAGTTGTTAATTTGATGCACGTGTTGTGGGTTGTTCTTTTTTTTTTATTTTATCATACACACATATATTCTTAGACTCAGGATTTATAATGATAAAAAATGTTCTTGATATCAAACGAAGACAGATCAATCGTTTTTTCTTTAAATTGATTTTAGGTTGCACAACATGTGTTTTCATTGTTTTCTTTTTTTTGTACAAAAAATACTTAGTTTAAGGGAATTACTCTAGTTGCCTAGTTACTTGTATTATAGTTGTAAGCAATTGTATTTTTTCATATTAAACGCACATAAAAATATTTTCGATTTCTCATTTATTATTAAAAATAAATTATAAAATTTATCTCTAATTCTCCACATAAAAATATATTGGATTTCTCATTTATTATAAAAAATAAACTATAAAATTTATCTCTAATTCTCCACCCAACTAGAAACAATCTTTTTTATCCTTTTCCGAGCTGCCGTCAATTCGGGTACATCGTTAAGGGAGTCAGCTTGAAGATCTTGGCAGTGCGAAGAGCCTAAAAATGATTATTAATTATATAGGTTCTAATGTGCCGTTCAGCTAGACGAATTGATTTCACCTAGAAATAAAGTTTTAAAGATTAAAAAAGTACCTCGAATAAGAATTGCAGGTGAATCTTCATTCAGGTCATGCAAAACTGAAAGAGCATGCCAAGGATCTACATCTCCATTAACAAAGATGACATTTTTAACGTCCGGAATACGACCACCATAAACGATATTTGTTCTACTGACGCCATAATCTAAAAGGCTTCTTTCGTAACTAAAATGGAATTGTTTACGTAAGTTATCTATGAATGTGTTTAAAGCCGCAATCGATTCTCTTAATGCCTATATAGACTGTTAATAAAAGGCGTCTGTCCCGATACTTACTAATCACCGTAAACGTCCGTGCATACATTTACGAAGAAATCAAGTCCGAATAAAGTTCCGAAAACTGATTTAGTAGAGTTTGTCGTTTGGTAATAACCATATTCGGTACATGTTTGGAAATACCATTGCCTCGCTAATTGACAAATACATAAGTCATTTAAATATTAAAAAATCTAACAAATTTAAATTAAACAAATAATTAAGTTTTTACTAAATGTTTGAATTTAATCAATAAAAGCTTTCGAAATTGCGAAAAACCACAATGTAAATTAGCATATTTATTATTTAAGACATTAAAAATAATCGAAATTGAAAATTACACGCAGCATTATTCCAAGTTACACGACGTAGAATCTCGACAAAATTGGAATATTCAACATCATTACAAGAGGATTTTTTGACTAGTTTTGCCAGTCTATCGATAGGCTGAGCAACGCTAGAATCCGTCATAGTGTCGCAAAGTTTGCCAATATTACTTTTGCCATTTGAAATTCTGTTGTACTGAACAGCCCCTGCAAAGACCTGCATAATTGTGCATTTAACAAACTGCTTTCATATAAAAAAAGTTTGAAAATAATATTAATAGTCACAACGTACTTCAGACAGAAAATTCATGAACAAAGAGATATCGTTACTGGAGCTCACATTTACATTTTTGCAAAGACTGAAATAGAAAATTATTTTGTAAATGCGAGTGTCGTCATTGATGCCGAAAAAGGATATGAAAATTTATACTTGAAGGTGGATTTTATTTTTTCCAAACCCTTCTTAGAGGCCAATAATTCTTCGGTCTGGTCAAACGCTTCCTGCACAGCCACCGCGCACTGCTCGTCATGACGTTTCAGCGAAGCAGTAACTACTTCGTAATACTCTGTAGAAAATATTAAACAACGGAGAAAATTGACTTTTCTTTACGGTTCGTGTAATTTGGAGGATTATTACTACTATTATGTAACTTTACCATAAAAATCTGCTTTTGCGTAAACTGGTGCGCTGCTTGCCACTGCACCCTATGTTTTTCAAATTTTAACCATCAATCAATTTTTACATCCTATTTCAAATTATTTTTTACGCAAGAAAAGTGGCGTTTTTATTTTTAATAATTTTACTTAAAAAATCGACGGTTTCCAATAAAATAGTTGTTTTTGATACAAGTGGGAAAAATTTGATTCTCTTACACAGTTAAAAATGTTTCCTAATTTTGTCCGTATTTGACGAAAATCGTACGTAAGTGTGTCCGTATTTTACGAAAAGGAAATCGTTATGAAAATTCTGCACCTATTTAACGAAAAAAAATCATCCTTTCAATGCTTTTATTATATACTTATATTTTGAAAATTTTACGTCAATTTTAACGGATTACGAAATACGAAATATTTTTAACTGTGTACGAAAGCGAGTTTACCGACCGAATGGAAGGAGGCATGGCAACCGTTTTAGTTGAGAATTAATTTTCGCACGTGTGACAAACAATATTTTTTGATACAGTGGGTGTAAACTGCATTTAAGAATTTTGCAAAATGCGTAAAGTGTTACTTTGCACACCTTGCATAAAAGAAGTCTTATCTTTTAGCTTATCTACAGGAGATAAGTAGATTCTACGTGGGGCTGTCGATAAACACTCTACTGAATATATTTTAATCAAATTTTACATTAGACGTTAATTTTTGTTAAATATATTACAGATTTCTTTATAAAATACGAAATAACTTGATATTACAGCTACTACTATACTAAAATAAATACAAATTAAAAAGAAAATAGTTGTTTTGTTTTAGTTAAATTAAGACTAAAATTATATTATTCTGTGATATTTTTGAACATTGTTCTGCACTTTTTAGTAATATAATAATTTGCTTAAAATTAATTTAATTATTCATAGCCATAACTAATTTTAAGAGTTCAAATAGTCATATTACTAATGGAAAAAACATTAAAAAATAAATATAAATTACTTTTATACAAAATAGAAAGGAAACGGGAAATACGTTCAGTTGCCCAATAAAAAAGTGCTTCTTTTCTTCATTTGAATGAAATGTTTTAAGAAAGATTATTTTAGCTGTTAAAAAAATTTACTTATATCAATAATTATTTTTATTAAATATGTATGATAATGAAAAGATGAAAAGTGTGACGGACATGATTTGTAAAGATACAATATGTAAAGCTAGTTAATTTTTTTAATATTTTTTAATATTTTTTTAATAATTCTCATCACAAGTTAAAAAAATGAATGTACTTGTGATTTACTTATGAGAGGGAGAATATATTTATTATTACTTACACTTATATTTTTATAGTAGGTAATATAAAATAATTGAGTATTTGTCAAATCTTTCGAATGAAGAAAACATATAAAAATAAAAAATTGATTTACCTGAATAAGATGTGGATACTTAATTCTAATCCAAGCTGCCATGTTTCCAGCATAAGATCCACCAAAAACAATGACTTTGGAATCTGTAATATTCTTTTCTGTTTTCTTATAATCTATTAAATACGCGACATCAGCTAATGCTTGATCTACACTTAAATACTGCAGATTATCTGAACTCATATTCCTGTCATCATTAAAATTTTAATTTTGATTAATAAATGAATACTAAAAATCTGAATCATATACTGAATGAAGATTGATGAATTTACTGAGTCGGTTTACTGTTTCCGTAAAAACGGTGTTCGGAATAAAACATTAAAGCTCTGTGTTGCCTCGCGAGATCATGCATTAAACCCTGTTGCAAAAAGCCCGGATTTATTGTCCACTCTCCTCCCAACATAATGAATATCGGTCCAGAACCATCAAAATACTTATCCTCTTCGTAATATCGCTGTATTTATGTCGTGAAAGTAATTTAATTTTAAAAATATCTAACAATTTCAAATAACTTTATGACCATTTTATTCTTGAATAAACAGTATTATAGTACAAACATACCATTAGCCAGGTTCGATTATCGCGATGATTAAAATGGTCTACAGGTTGTTCAATCCACTTTTCATCTAATATTCGTGGTCCTATCCATACTGGCTCTTCGAGCCCTTTAAAATGCAATCCATGGAAACCTACTGCATTAACTGAAGTAAAAAGCGCCAAAACTAATTGCGTACAGAGCCAATTCATTTCCATCTTCGATTTTTAAATCTAAACTATAAGAAGGACTTGTCGAGAATGGGCTTTTGTACGCACAGAAGTTCAAGAATGTCTCGTTTTAATTATTCTGTACCTCGACACAGGAAGTTAGTTGAACTCGTGTCCAGTTTTTAAATGAAAGAAGATATCTTTATCTCGAGGCGTTTGATAACTTATCATGATAGACGAGAAACGCGCATAGCTTACAAATCATCTGATAAACTCAATCTTAAAAATTTCATTAAAATTAAATACATACTGCGCCAGAGAATCGCTGAAATCATTGTCTGATCGTATACATATCAAAGTAAATAAAGATTCTACTGATATAACTCGAATTATTGAAATCTTAGATTTGTATCTCCAACGACCAAGAGTTTTACAGCCGTACAATTTAATGTGAAAAATATTTATTACTGTACATGGTATATCATGTTTAAATCTGCTGGTAATTATTACAATTTAAAATTACTCATTTTCTGAATCAGTAGTATCCCATTCATATTCTTTTTGTGAACTAGATTTAGTGCTTGATGGTGGAGGTTTCGAATATTGGGCTGCATCTCTATGTTGACTTTGATGACTGTGATGACTTTGTTGGCTTTGATGACTTGGATGACTTGGGTGACTTGGATGACTCTGACGAATTGGTTGACTTTGACGAATCGGTTGACTTTGACGAATTGGTTGACTTTGCTGGATTGGCTGAACATTGTTTTCGTGATCATTAGGTTTACGGTATGGAGATGTTGAACGTGATCGAGAACGAGAACGAGAACGAGAACGGGACTGAGAACCCCGACTCTCTGTACTCGATGATGGATCTTCACGTTTTTCATTATCCCACTTAGATACTGTTGGGTGCTCGGGTGCTTTTCTGACAGGCTTTTTATGAAACATATCAATACTGAATATTAGAACTACTGTCTGTTAAAACTGCAGAGTCATATGCTTTATGTCTAACCTTTGAGAAACCTTTATCCTTGGATGCGCGATCCGGAGACGGTGGCCTACGCCTTCGTGGAGATCGGCTAGGTCGCTCGTTGGGACGCGGTTCTCCTGATCTCACTTTTCTCGAGTTCATCTCGTCGTCGAGTATTGCTTCACCAGGTGGACTTCGAGAACGAGTTCTAGATCGCGATCGAGATCCCGACGGGGATCGGGATCCTGATTGCGATCGGGATCGGGTATGGTATCGGGTTCGGGAGTGAGATCGGGATCTGGATCGAGAGCGGGACGGGGAGCGACTCAGGGAGCGAGATCGAGAACGAGAACGTGAGCGTGATCGAGATTTGCTTCGTCTGTCCGCAGAACGGCGGTCCCTTCGTCTCATTTTACTAGCATAATCTTCATTATCATCTGAACCTGAATATTTTCTTTTAAATCTGTCATTAAAGTTGAATTGTCTGAAAACAAGTAATAATTAATATTTATCCTTTATTTCCAACTTTAACAAATATAAAGCATTATTTTTTACCTTCTTTGTGGTCTGTTAAAACGGTTGTCATTATTCCTTTCATCGTCAGAATATCTATTTCTATTGTCATTAAAATTTCTTTGTCTCCTGTTGTTATAAAAATTTCTATTATCATTTCTTCGATTATCGTAATTATTACGATTATTGAACTGATTTCGCTGATTGAAATTTCTCTGTTGAGGTTGATTGTGACGGTATTGGTTGTGTCTGCCTCTATCTCCTTGGCGTCTATCATCTGGTTCCGGAGATTCCGACCATCTCCAATTTCGGCTTCGTTCCTGACCATTGTTCTCATAATCTTCCCAATTAGATTTCCTAAAAATTTGAATTACAAATGTTGGATGCATTTAAATATAAATGTAAATTTTTAATTACTTTAAAAACGAATCGGTAATTGACTATTTATACACTCTAAACTCAAAAATGTGAAATCTGGAAGTAAGAAGTTTAAAGCCTACATTTTAATCTTTATAATCTTTATAAAAGTTTAAAATGTAGAATTTAATCCCTAAAGTAACTTTACGGATTAAAAGAGCTTTCAATTTTTACGTAATTTAACTGCATTAATCACGCTTTAGGTAAAGATTAAAATGCACGTTTTAAACATTATAACAAATAATATAACGTGAAAAAATATTTGAAAAAAATAATTTTGTACTTTTAAATTTTTGAAAAAAATACTATAGAACGCAAATGCTATAATAATGTTGCTAAAATACTGATAAAATATTGCAATGATATTATTCTAGCAAAATTTTAGCAAAATGTCTAATCTTTTCACAATATTTCAGAGGTATTATTCAAAATACTGCATTAATATTGTATGCGCTTAACCTTCTGTTTGCGATTTTCAATAAACTGTGTTTCTATTTATTTTATAAATAGTTGTTATTATTTGTTGTGTGTGTATTAGAACTTAACAATATTATGTCTATATTGTATCAGTATTGTATCAATATTATATCAACATTGTGTTAATATTGTAACAATAATGTGTTAATATTAAATTATGTAAAGATTAAAACCTACATTTTAAACTTTTACAAAGATTAAAATGTAGATTTCAAATTTCTTATTTAAATTTCGCACTTTTGAGTTTAGAGAATACATTTTTCATTTTAAACATAATAATTAGGATAGTTTTTGCTAATGACTAGTGATTATTATATTATTGTTATTGTTATTGGTGACGTCAAGATGACTTTGGCATTTTTTTCGTAACAATCGCCGAATTATCGATGTATTTATAAGCAATAAGATAATGTGTTAAAAATTTTAATAATATTATCTATTAAGATAATCGCTGCATTCAGAAAATATTAAATATCAAAGAATCTAAAATGCATCATTATTTAAACAAAAAAGTATAGCATTAATATAATTAAAATTTCTTTCAATTGTCACGATTCTTAAATTTTATGAAAATATTTAGTAACAGTGATAGGTAAAAAAGTAATTTTGTTTTCTTGTTCCAAGCATATAAAAAAAAGCTTTCCTTCTCTCTATATGTATCCAGTTCGAGAGTGACACTATGGGTTTTACGGTTGACTCTATACGAACAATAAATCATCTAATTTTTTAAATTCGTGAAAGAGAAAATAATTTTTTATAAATTTAAAAGTATATTTTTATCCGAAAATATTTACCAAAATTCGCTTTGGATTCAAAAACTAAAAAGTGGTGATTTCGGCTTACTAGTGGAATAAGTAGTATACGCACCACAGGAAAAAAAGAGTCACCCTAGTACACGTGTTTACCACCTAGGACACGTGTTTACCAAAGCCGATATACACGTGTTCAGAACTGAATAAATCTTTTACTCCCTTATTTACAGCAATCTTTCATTACATTTGTAGTACAACACTTATAAAGTGTTGTAACATGCATCATTAGTATAAAAAATATTGTAAGTAGAATTATAAATTAATATTTTATTATTAGAAAACAGCTATAAAATTTCAAAAATCTCAAACATATATATTTTAATAAACTTTCTGAATTAATCAAAATTTGCAAAATTGATAGATTTTGCTTTATTGTACAAAAATAAAGAAAATTCCTTTTATTATTACAATTCTTTTGAATAATGAATCTTTAACAAGAAAAAAAAAAAAATTTTGTTTTAACAGGTATTAAAAATATGTGGTAAGTTTCAGATAAAACGATACAAATTTACTGTAGTATTTAAAAATTAACTGAGATTAAATGCTGCAAATTTTTATTGCACAAAAATATACCTATAAAAATTTTAATGTAACAAAGAAAAAAAACAACAAAGTTATTTTAAAATTACTTGCACAAAATTATAAATAATTAAAAGTTCTTTCAAAGACATTATAAAAGATTTAATTATACTATGTTAACGTTAAGAAAAACATGGATTCAGACACAGAAGTACACATATGTATAAAGACATGCGCACGCTCATTCACACATTCACACGGATATTTTCTAAAAATAATATATTCAAATACCTCAAAATATTGTTAACATGTTTTTTCAAAAAAGTTTTTACTATCACAAAGCTTTTCCAGTAAGGAAGTAATGCTTGTGTAAAAAAGGTACAAATACTTACTTTGTAATATGTATTGTGACATATTAGTAGTCAAATAATCTTCCATTTTGTTTGAACAAGTGCTAATAAAGACTTATTTTTAAAGTACTTTTCAATATGCTTGGTAAAAGAAGACAAAAGCCCTTTCGTACCCATCACTGCCAAAAAAGTGGCATCAAAACATATATTTGTAATTATTGTCAATTTTTTTTTCAAGCTTACACTACAGTTTATTGGGAATATTTTATTGATCCTAGACGAACAAATGATGTTACTATGATGTTGTTAAAAGTTCTTTATTTAAGTCGACGTTTCGGGAGATTAGTA